>JACEVL010000107.1:0-53758 GCA_020284085.1 Aporrectodea caliginosa
GAAAAGAGTTATTGTAAAGAGTTATTGAAAAGAGTTATTGAAAAGAGTTATTGAAAAGAGTTATTGAAAAGAGTTATTGAAAAGAGTTATTGAAAAGAGTTATTGAAAAGAGTTATTGAAAAGAGTTATTGAAAGAGTTATTGAAAAGAGTTATTGAAAAGAGTTATTGAAAAGAGTTATTGAAAGAGTTATTGAAAAGAGTTATTGAAAGAGTTATTGAAAAGAGTTATTGAAAAGAGTTATTGAAAAGAGTTATTGAAAAGAGTTATTGAAAAGAGTTATTGAAAAGAGTTATTGAAAAGAGTTATTGAAAAGAGTTATTGAAAAGAGTTATTGAAAAGAGTTATTGAAAAGAGTTATTGAAAAGAGTTATTGAAAAGAGTTACTGAAAGAGTTATTGAAAAGAGTTATTGAAAAGAGTTATTGAAAAGAGTTATTGAAAAGAGTTATTGAAAAGAGTTATTGAAAAGAGTTATTGAAAAGAGTTATTGAAAAGAGTTATTGAAAGAGTTATTGAAAAGAGTTATTGAAAGAGATTTGAAAAGAAAGAGTTATTGAAAAGAATTATTGAAAGAGTTATTGAAAAAGAGTTATTGAAAAGAGTTGAGTTATTTATTGAAAGAGTTACTGAAAGAGTTATTGAAAAGAGTTAGTTATCGAAAGTTATTGAAAGCGTATTGAAAGAGTTATTGAAAAGAGTTATTGAAAAGAGCATTAAAAGAGTTATTTAAAGTTATTAGTTGTGCCATTGAAAGATATTTGAACAGGAGTTTTGAAAAGAGTTATTGAAACAGTTATTAAAACGAAATATTGAAAAGAGAGTTAAAGAGTTATTGAAAGATTACTGAAAGAGTCTTTTGAAAAGAGTTATTTAAAAGAGTTATCGAAAAGAGTTATTGAAAAGAGTTGTTGAAAAGAGCTGTCGAAAAGAGGTTGTTGAAAAGCGTTATTGAAAAAAAGAGTTATTGAAAAGAGTTATTGAAAGAGTTAAAAAGAGTTATTGAAAAGAGTTATTGAAAAGAGTTATTGAAAAGAGTTATTGAAAAGAGTTATTGAAAAGAGTTAGTCTGTTCATTCATTTGTCTGTATATATGTTTCTGTTCGTCTATCTTTCTCTCGGTCTATCTGGCAGTTCATCCGTCTGTCCGTTCGTCTGTTTATCTGTCTGCTGCCAGTCTGTGTAACAATTCCACGCATCTCCTTTGTCGTATTTTTTTTTACGCAACGCATGTATATCTCCGGTCTGTCTGTGTTCCGTCTTTGATGACCATCTGAAGTCTATCTATTTCTGATTCCCATCTGTTCCTCCTTTGTCTGTTCTCTTTCGGCGATCGCTATTTTCGATTGTGAGTTTATTTTAAATGACAGACCAATTGATTGACTGCTTGAATGATTTTATTGGTTGACTTGATGATTGATCTGTTTATATTTGTTGGTTGATTGACGCATTCATTGGTCGATTGATTGGATGTAGGGGAACAGCATAATATTATTATGTTTATAGCAATACCTCCATGATGCTCTGTGTCTTGGCGTCTTTGAGCAGACTGGTATCACCGTTATCCTCTATAAGGACAACCTCTGTACGATCCAGAATGCTTTAGCAGAGAAAGACCTGTGGACGACTAAGAGTCACGCTTTGTCAGTCATCCAGAGCGGTTGAATTCGTGGTCGATATCATCGTCGGTGAAGTTTTAACTCGGTCGGGGTTTCGTGTCCTTCGTCGCAGAGTCGGACCTGGAAGCTAAGTCCACAAAACAAACGGATTTCTTGAGACCTGTTTTGTTGAAAAAGGAATCGTGGTTCCTGAACAGCGACCCGCTGGCATTTTCGTCGCTGACGCACACTGGGACATGACCTTCTCATTGAGCTGTGACTGGGTGAGGTCGGTTCGTTGTATGACACGCTCCACTTCCGTCTTAGTTGAAACCTTTTTCGGTTGGTTGGTATTGTGTAGCCAAGGGCTTTGGTGGTTGTACGAAAGAGAAACTGGATCTACGACCATACGGCTGTTGCTTTCCATCCAGCCTGGTGGAGGGAACTCAGCTGGATTGGCTTTGGGACTGGACTTTGGAAAGCCCTGGAGGTATTCAGCTGGGTATACAGGTTCTTTTGTTCCTATTCCATGCGTATGTTCTTTGAGAAGGTGAGCTCGTGGAGGTCGGTGGGAATCCAGACCAACTCCATCTCGAAAGATCTGTGGAAGATCAAGCGTCACACTTCGTCAGTGAACTTTTACGGTTGATTTGATCCACCGTCCTCTCGGCTGACAGTCAACCACGTTAACCGTTGGACCACCTCGCAGCACAGCTATAACGTAGAGTGGATATGAATACCATCCCAGCATACTAATAGCAATTCGATGGCATCCAAATGGGTTGCTGACAACGTATTACGTACTTTGGGTTTCCGTTATTCTTTGTTTAGCTGAACCTAGCGGATTCCAAGGTCGTTGACGTCGACCGCATCTTACATTGAATTGGTTTGGGAATTGAATAATCTACCGATGGACAGAAATTGACGTATTTATAATATTGTGTTAAAGGCGTAATAAAGGTATCTAGGGACTGCATTGCATGATCGAGGTTCTAACGACATTTTAGCGCCGAAAATAACATGGCCAAAAGGGGTCAGCTTGACCCCTTCGGTACTTCTAGTGTTAATAAGATCTATTGTTGTTGCTAATCAAATTGAATGTCATTAATAAAAAAATGGCATTTAATTGCTTCTGTTGAATGTTTACAGAACTAAATTAGAACTGAAAACTTCTGAAAACAGAAACTAAAACTGAAAACTGAAACGGAAAAGATTTGAAACTATAACTGAAACAACACTAAGAAGTTAAAACAAAACTAAAACTGAAACTGAAACTGAAAAGTAAGTTGAAACTTAAATAACGCTGCTGTTTTGGCACCTGGCAATTCTGCGAAGTTGCTGCATATAGAGTTGCGTTATAAGAACGCGTGTCATGATCAGCGTCGCACTCCTCCGCAACTTAGGCTGTGAACTGGCACCACCCCATTGTATATAGTTTCCATTCCTTATCACCATTTTGTGGCCGCCAAGGACCGTTAACGTCGACCTCACTGTATGGTTCGCTTGAAGGACTCTAGCCTTAATCAGTTTCAGTTTAACGACACTGTGTGATAACAAAGATGATTATTGTCGCCCTCCTCCTTTACACATGCTTGGCACTGACACTGTTAGAGTACAATTAGTGGTGTGGTATCGTTAGCGACAATTTGGATTGGATCCACTGTTTAACGGCAGCGTGAATATGTCAACATGGGCCGTTGCTGCCGACACAGATTAGTTTTTGGCATATTACAGCTTAAAAAATGATGGTATCGGAAGACATCTTGTTGAAGGTATTATTTTAAGACGAGCACTGTATTATAATTATACATCGTTAAAGCCACATATTGTGACGGCCAGGACTCATTATAATTATCCTCACATCTTCTAGCTTATGACTTACGTCCTTCAGGTTCCGTTCCATCTCCGTCAAGGTTTCTTCAGAGCTGCTTTGTCGTTGTTTTCTGTGTTGTTGCATAGACTGTTAGCGTTGCCTCGGTTGTACTGATTCGCGTTGTTTTCGGTTTGGTTGCGAATCTGCTGGTTGTCTCTGCTGCTACCCATGTCCTGGTTGTTATTACTGGACTGGAGGTTGTTCTATGTACCGATCGCTCTATCGCGGTTAAGACGAGAACTGTTGTCGCTGTTGTTCGACTGCTGTTCCTATAGTTGATGCATCGGCGGTTGTCTCCGTTGTACGTCGTATAGGCGTTGTCGTTGTCTCTGTTGCTTCGATTTAATTGGTTGTTCTTCTAGTTGTTGATGTTGTCTTCTTGGTGGTTCTTCATCTTGTTGTTGGAGGTTTTGTATTTCATATTGCTCTGGTTGACGTTGTATTTGCTGCTCTTGTTGTCCTTCCTGTTGTTCTTGTTGTTCCTCTGTCTGTGGCTCATACAGTTGCTATCCTTGGCGCTGTTGTTTTCGTTGCTGTTGTCGCTGTCCTGAACTAGCGAGCGTTGTCTGAGATGAGGAGGACGAGGAGGAATTTGTAGAGTACAAGGCAGAGGACAATGAGAGGTAGGATAAGGAAGAGGAGGAGGAATGCAGAAATCGTTAAGTTGAATAATACGTTGTTCCTGAGTGGCGCATAACTGGTTCTTCCTTCTCGTTTTAACCTTGTTTAAAGGGCTTCCCGAAAATGTACATTTCAGTAGATTTTCGATTGCAATCGTGAATGTTGGATCAGCTTTGTTATCACTTACATGGTTTTCCGAGATGTCTTACGATACACAATAATTATAGTATGCCCTCCTCTGTTGTGAAAACGTCGGACTGACACCCACACGATGTTCGGCAGATATTCCGTTGTTTATTTCCATTTTACGGCTGCCAAAGGCCGTTAACGTCGATCTTCCCTATGTGATGCGATGATTTGGTGCTTATGAAACCGATAAAATTTTGCTTTAATTTATATAATCGGAATAATAACTGTCAAAGGTGTTTACGACGTGCACTGTATTATACATTCTTTAGCCACATCTTTGCGTTGCCAAGGCTTATTATAAAATTATGGATTTCTCATTAACTTTTTCTAATTAGATCTACAGGGTGGGCCAAAAAAAGTAACCCCCTACGGATTATTGCTGATATTTAGGCCAAAAGTAAGAATTTTTAAATAACATTCTACATGCTTAAAGGTAATTCATATCTACGTATAATGGCCAAATTTTCACCGAAAATGTTCAAACAGAACAAAAGTTATATCACTTTTAGTGAGTCCACCCACTGTTTTTGATGGTTCAAAAACGTAACGCAACAAAAAGCAACAAAAACCGATTTTACTAAGTCACTTCTCAAATAATTGTTATCAAACAAACTTGATATTGCCAGATACATATTATTATTAGATAGTAAAAAAATGGGGTGCCAGCGTAGCTGCACGTCACTGTGACGTCACTTAGCAAGAAGACGATCAATTAAGTTGGTAAATAAAGAATTTTTCAGATTAATAATTTTTTATTGAAACAATGAAATTGAAATTTGTTAAATATCAAGATGGGCAAGGTGTCAATGACAGACAAAATGCGTATGCAGACACTTCATGAGCAGGGTCCTTGAGCTAAAGCTCTAATCGCCGCTTGCCCTGATAAAAAGTAGAGGCTGCGTTGGCCTACCGTTAACAAATATGCTCCCGCATTGATGAAAGGGGATCGGTTCTGGAACGTCGTAACGGCAGCGGAAGGCCGAAATCTTCTGCACTCCAACAAATGGATAATTACGTAAGGGGAGCTATAACTTACTGGAGAAATACCACAATCTGCGATCAAAGCCAAACACGATAAGAGAATTGAAGGTCTGCATTGAAGTTGATGTGGGAAGATTTACCTCTGGAACCCATCAACAAAGACATCACAACTTTACAAAAAGACTCGGAACATGTATAGGTACTGGTGGTGGACACATTGAACTCAAGTTGTGAAAAAATAATGAAGTTTGTTTGATAACAATTATTTGAGAAATGACTTAGTAAAATCGTTTTTTGTTGCTTTTGCTGCGTTAGGTTTTTGAATCATCAAAAAACAGTGGATGGACTCACTAAAAGTGATATAACTTTTGTTCTGTTTGAACATTTTCGGTGAAATTTGGCCATTATACGTAGATATGAATTACCTTTAAGCCTGTAAAACGTTATTTACAAATTCTTACTTTTGGCCGAAATATCAGCAAAAATTCGTAGGGGGTTACTTTTTTTGGCCCACCCTGTATATTAATATATTTCCATCGTTAGCCGTAGTTTATGTTTAGCGACGTTTATGTCTGGAAATACCTGAATAATTAGCCTAAATGGCGGTAGGCGACGCCAGCAAAAGGTAAATGCCTCAACAAATCGACAGGTGGTCTAGTTGCTAGGTACATCGATGACGTAATCTCAGATGGATTGCGGAAGTCCAGTCCAGAAGGTCCTCAATGATTTTTTGGTTTCGACGTACGTCCTTCAGGTTCTGTTCCAGATTCGTCAAGGTCTCTTCGGTCGCTGTTGTCTGTGTAGTTGCTTAGGCTGATCATGGTGTTACTTCGTTTATTGTTCTCGTTGCTGTTGGTGATGTTGCTCTTCGTCTTGTCGTTCTTGTCCTTCCTCTTGCTCTGGTTGTCCCTATTTCTGTTGCTATTCCTGTTGTTCTCTGTGTTGTTGTTGTTATCTGTTTACCGGTTTCCATGGTGATGAGAAGCATTTTATGGTAAATTTCAGTCTCGTATTTTGCAGCAGTCGGCCATGTTCGACACGAAATTTCGCCTGATTCTTATATAGATATTTTATTACAGCGTAGTTCTTCTTGATAGTGTTTTGTGTGTAATATTCGCCAATAAGGACAAGGAATTTTTCAAGAATCGCAAAACTCTTTGTTCCTCATCGTAAAACGAATCCAGTTAGTTTTAAATTCCAGTAAATATGAAATAAAACCGGGATCAGGGTATTTTCCCGGTAACATGTTGAATCATGATATCTTACGATGTATTTGCAATAAAATCAGTGTCTTCCATAGTGGGACGCGGTGGTGTAGAGGTATGTTCTGTGCCTTTTAACCGGTGGGTCGCAGGTTAGAAACTACCTCAAGCAACTGTGTAGCGACCCGAGACAAGTTCCAGCTTCGTCAAGATCTATTCGTCCAGAGACCCTGAACATTATCAAATCAAATCAAATCAAATCGTTCTTTATTGTTTCACAATTTTAGTTACAGTCTATGAGAACAGCACATTTGAAAACAAACAATTATTAAAGAGTAGGTACAAATCGGTTGGGTGCATAGTGAAGAGAAACAATGGGAGAACCAAAAGGGACCTGAGTCCCGCTAGGCAGGAACCCCCAAGCAGTGATATAGGATCAGTTGTACATGACAATTTCCAGTGCTGACAACCAAAAGTTACAAAATTTTAAACAAAATATTATAGTGATACGAGGAGTCAGACACCATGATGCATATTTCTAAACAGTGAATTACTTGAACCGAGTTCAACAACAATTTCACGTTATTCCTAACTATTCTTAACTAACAACAACATACCTAATCATTATACAACAACCAGCAGGAGGAGGAGAATTAAGTGAAAAATCAGTATGGTAGGCAAATTTAGAGCAGGTATTTGAAAGGTACACGTAGTCAAGGAGAGAAGAATTATGCTATCAGTCAGACTATGGATAGGAATCCGTTGGTTGGGCTACACGTGTGTGCGTGTGCCTACCACTGGCGACTCTTCTTGTTTCCTTTGCACTGTTTTGCTAAAGATGGTATTTCTGTTCTTAGTCACTTTTAAAATTGATGGCTTTACTGGTTGATAAAACATTGAACTCTGGTGGCTAGATGTCGTCAAACTCTTGATAAAGCAACGCTCTCCTTAAACACCTTTAATACGTTTTCAATCGGCATTATAAATCTGTCAGTCGCGTTCTATCGCTGGATCCTACCGGATACGCCACTGTCCATCAGTAGACTAAATAATAAGCTTATACACAAACGTGAATCATAGACAATGCGCAGTTGCTCAATTTACAGCGCCTGGAGAGAGCGTTTTAAAGGTGTCTTACGCTAACAATAGTAGAAGTAGTTTCAGTTTAACGACACTGTGTGATAACACAGACCATTATCGTCGACCTCCTCATTCGTTCAGATTCAAACAGTAAACAACCAACACCAGGCCTGCGTTATAAATGTTTGGCAACATTTTGTAGCTGCCGATAAAGTCATGAACGCTACAATCTGTCTTCGCTTGGTCAAGAGACCGTGAACATAATGCTATCGGTCAACTATGGTTAGGAATCCGTTGGTTGTGCTACATGTGTGTGCGTGTGCATACTAATGACGACTCTTCTACTTCGCGGTGCACTGTTTTTGCTATTGATGGTATTTCCATTCTTAGTGACTTTCAAAATCGCTGGAGTAACCGCAGAGAAAGTCTTTTGATTATAATGGAGGGGCGCTTAATAATAAATAATAATTAGAATATATTAATAAGGCGCTCATTTGTCCAACTGCTCATTAACCCACGCAACCTAGCGAATGGAAGACTAAGATAACCTTATGGGCTCCAAACTTTGTGTCAGCGTGTCACCATTCAACAATTTGACGAATATTGTGTACGAGAAATTTGTGATGTAAATTGGACGATGACGTCAAGAGCACTGGAGGTCGCTAGATGGCTTGACAATTTACTGCTCCACTTAAACAAAGTTAAAAAATACTTCGATTGACCTTATAACTTTTTCAATTACGTTTTATCGCAACTTATTAAAAAATTATGTAATTTCGAGGTGCATTCATAAAATTTACAACTAAATACGTATATATACCACATCTGTCAGAAATGAATGCTGAATCAATTGCTGTATTACAAAACAGGAAATCCGGGCGCAGTGGCCCCCCCCCTCCCCGCGCCCCTTAGTAACCGATGTCGCAACGAACCTTGGCAGCCTGAGGGTTAATAGACTTTTATGGCCAAAGTGATTAGTAGCAATCCGTTGTTGACCTTGAAGGAGATTGAAGAACAGGCTCCTAGACAATTCTTAACCAAGACTAAGCCTCTTCATATCTCTGCCCGTTGTTTCATAACAAGGGTGTCTGACGTCGTCCTTATTAACTCAGGTTTCGGAGATGTTAGGCAGTTTCCATTGTTTACCAACAGCCTGTGGCCACCAAAGGCACTTTAACGTCGACATTGTGCTATGGATTTTATTTGATCCTGGAGGTTTAACGCAGTCGCAGAATTAATAGTGGACGAAGGAAGCGATATAAAGGAGTTTAAGAGGAGCATTGAATCATTAATTGTTGAGCAACAGCCTGTACTCCTCGCCCTTCTTCCTCCTCGGGTTTGGAACGTAATGCTTTAACACGACTATAGCAACCATTGCGCAGATTCAATCCCGTATTTTTATTGGCATGGTAGAAAGGAACGCTGGAGATAAATGTCATTCCAGCATATCCTCAAAAAATACGATGGATTGCTGAAGACGTATTGTGAACTGTTATCCCTTGTTTAGCTAAACCTTGCGGATTCCAAGGCCGTTGACATCGATCTCATCTAACATTCATTCTATTGAAACGCTTGAAATGTCTCGCGATAGAACGCAGCTGAACCCAAGTAGCACGAAACCTTTGGTAAACAGGAAGCCAATGTAAATAATTTAGCGAGAGGCAGAGGGACATCGAGATTCAGAGACACAAAAATGTCAATTATAGGCCTACTAACTTAAATCAACTGGAACATTCAATAGGGGGCTTACTAGGCTTACCAACATACTTACCTATTTGCTTCAATACTTCAGATTTCAAATGCATTTAAGAGGTGATTGATAATTATGGAAATATGTCTGATTGAGAGATTATTTCTAATGGATTGACCAATTGATTGACTGCTTGCGAATGATTCACTGACTGATTATTTATTGACTGATTTGATTGGTTGATTCACTGTTTGACTGGAGATAAATACCAGTCCAGTATGCTCACAAAATTCGTTGCCACCCCAAATGGGTTGCTTACAATGTACAATGAACAATCATCCATTGGTTAGCTTAACCTTGTGGATTCCAAGGCCGTTGATTGATATCGACATTAGCTTACAGTCAAACTATATACGGTCCAATTCAATACATCGATAATATTATTATTATTATTCAAAAGCTTAACTGTGACGACAATGGCCGTCGTTAAACATCGAAATACATACTTAGATATTGTACATATCGCCACATTGCTCTCCCACAAAGAATACAATCGATCCTGGATCATTGCACGTTGTCAGTGACCCATTTGGGTGTCATCGAACTTTGATGGGTACGTTGGATGGGTATGAACCTTCCTCCGTTATACTTTCCCAGAAAACCAGGACTCAGAGGCCCGATGTAGATCCGACGTGTTCTTCATCAGAATCTCGTCGGTGCTCTGGATTCGCCTAAATTACGACGAGCTGCCTCTGAGTTAGATCTGTACAGTTCATCTGTGAGCTTGAGTTTAGATCACGTGGCCGAGCGATAGCCAATGAACTGCGTGCCCATGATCGGCCTTTTTCGAATCGATGCGATGCCGAGATGAGGTAATATGCAAAAATATTATTGTTTTAGATTTGTTACTAAAAGTTATAACTATAACAAGTAGCGTTACATAAGGCCTAAGGTTGCATGTCCTTTGCGCAATATTTCCACACAATTACCAATCATATCGGGTAGATATCAGTAACGATAATATATCTTGCACGTGTGATACATGTATACCCACTTGATTGTTTATGACCTCCGCCGTCATCGACCCTCACTGAATTGGGTACAATGCCCGCATGCCTAATTATTATTATTATAAAGATTTTGATATAAATTTGATATGTATTCAGAAATATTTCATTTGTTAAATGAGTATGCAGCACGTTTTTCCTGCTCACGAACATTTGATTTGGCAAGGCAAGTAAACTTTTGTGCCGCGTGACAAGCACGTGCTTCAAATCCATGCAGTTAATAGAAGTAATTGACGACTAGTCTTTCAATACGATATTTATATGGGCACAGTTATGTTTTAAAAATGTGTAGAATGAGGATTTACAATATTTTAACATAATGGGCTTTGCAGCAAGAAATATTTTTTTTTGATTTGCTGTGATAATTTGTAAATTCTTATCCCAAATTGATCATAGATGCAATATGGAGTATTTAGACCTGAATGACATTAATAAGTTTAACAGCATTAACAAAATGACACAACTTAAAAAATGTGAAAGTTCTGTTTGGTGGTGACTGTGTTGACATTGTTTGATTTCTTTAGTATTAACCAGTGACGGCACTAAACTATTTTAAGTTAAACTTAAACTATTTTTCAAATAAAATAAAACAGTTTTACTAAAGTTGGTAACTGATTTTGTAAATAAGTTAATTAAACTAAAAATAGTTAGTTAAACTTTTTAACAAGCGTTTTTCACAAACCTTTTCACAATAACAGAGGTTAAGTGAACTGTAGGCATAATAATGCACAGCATCAATGACAATGTCACTTTCAAACTATGTATTGTATATTAGACTAATAGTCCTACTAAGGTCTACCAGAAAACAATGAAGACAGTTGCTAATGCAAACGATGCATCACGCAATGCAGTTCACTTGATTTGAGTAATAAAACCAGTTACTCTTGACAATCATTGCGGAAGATAGTTTCATAATTGCTGATTTTTTTGGTTAAACTTTTCAGTTACTAACTAAGCAATATTAGTTAAACTTTTTTCCCTGGTTAAACTTCATCTTTTACTAAAAAAATTTAAGTTTAACTAAAAGTTTTCAATTAACTTTTGCCCATTTTGCTTCCTTTCTTAAGACTACTCTTTTCAACTGGCATCTTATGCGCTGGGATTGCCTCTGATTGGTGTTCACTGTGAGAGGCGCTTTATACATACAATGCAATACTGGTATTAATTAATTTAATTTATATCATAAAGATTATTTATTGGCATTTGGCACACATCCCAGCTAAAAGCATGGCATCAGGAACATGATGATGAATATGACGATGACCTGATATATGATACAATGTGTGTGATAATGTTAGTTGCTATGCCTATTCATTAACTTTCTATTTATTTAAATATGTTGTGAACAGATGCTGTCTGAGTAAACTAACTGACTTGCAATGCAACGAATACAGACATTGATAACGTCATCATGGAATTGCTGCACACAGCAAGTTACCGTGGTGATGGATGCCAAAGCCGGGGTCCAACTAAAGAGAACAGAACTCGTTGAATTTCATCGACACAGAAACTGTTAGTAATTCTGATATCTGAAACTCACACGTATTAATAACAACTTTCACGTATAATTGTTGTCAGTATCAGCTTTATTCATATGGCGGTAGCAACTCATTACAATCCCGGATATAATCCCCGATTTTTCATAGGACATAATCCACCATACTTATTTTCCCTCTGTGCAATTAGCCTATTTCTGCGTTTAATTGATAAACGTTGCTTTCTCAGTTTTTGTGTGTCATTTTGTTAATGCTGTTAAGGTATAGACTTAAACTTCTTAATGTCATTCAGGTCTAAATTTAAGACTTGTTATTAGGGGGGGTAGCGCATTGGATAACACACTGGCATAGAGAGCGAGAGGTACTTAGTTCGAGCCCCGTAGGGCGGACATGCTTTGTAGGCTGCTATTAGCGCTGTGTATTGCAGGCTGTCTGTTCTGTTAGTAGTTAAGATTTATGTCTTCTGTCATTTGTGTTCTTGTGAATTGTTTCAATTGCATAATTGTACACTGTAACCGGTTTCAGTTTGTCAACCAGATTGTTTCAATTAACGAAAATATTATTATTATTGTCATTCAGTTCTAAAGTTAAAACTTGTTAGTGTCATTTAGGTCTAAAGTTAATGCTGTTAAGGTATAGACTTAGACTTGTTAATGCCATTCAGGTCTAAACTTAAGACTTGTTAATATTGTCATTCAGTTCTAAAGTTAAAACTTGTTATTGTCATTCAGTTCTAAAGTTAAAACTTGTTTGTGTCATTTAGGTCTAAAGTTAATGCTATTAAGGTATAGACTTAGACTTGTTAATGTCATTCAGGTCTAAACTTAAGACTTGTTATTGCCATTCAGTTCGAAAGTTAAAACTTGTTAGTGTCACTTAGGTCTAAAGTTCAGAATTGTAAGCTCACATTCCGACCGCACATAACAGGCCTTTGTAAATCTTGTTTTTCTGTCACATCAGGGCAATACGTCACATCAGGTCGGCTCTAACTAAGAATTTGTCTCAAACTATAGCCTCTTCACTTGTATCCTCTTAACTTGATTATGCTAATTCTCTTTTTGTGGGTGTCTCAGACCTATAAAGAACCCAAGCATGGTTAAAGGGTAAGGAAAGGCACACCACTAATGGGATTCTCATAGTGGAGAAACGCAGGGCCATGTGTTGCCACGGCAACACATGGCCCTGTACAAGACTGTACAGGTACCGTGCTGCCAAGCATAAGTGAGCAGTTGTCAAATATGTTCCATGCCATGTTCCCAACCATGGGTTCTGCCATGGATAACTTTTAAGACTCGTCAATTTGTGCAACCTCTTACATGCTGTTTATTTTTTATCTCTTTTGGCTGTATAGCGAAGTACTGTCGGAGCATGGCTTACAACGAGGCGCTGACAATCAAGAAACCGACAATGCGTCGAAGGGACGGTACGAACCAGAACGAAAATGGCATCTCAGCCTACACCCCTAAACAACCTTACTTACACTGTTCATCAGGAATGCCTTTCCATCAGTGCTGTGGTCAAAATCACCAGCAACTACTCCATGTCTGCGGATAAAGTACTAGAGTTGTTTGTGAGGACCATCCACTGGAACTTCAGCATCCCAGTTGAGGCACCAACGATGCCTTCAACTGCAGTAGTCTACTCATGACGAAAGTACTGTGGTAAAGGACCCTCGTAGAATTTATCCGTGAAAGAGTTCATGATCAGCGAACGAGTCAAGATCAAGAACGCTACGAACTCACAACCGTGAAACTGGATACTCCCTTAGACGTCTTTCGCAAAACCGTAATATTCCGCACTCTGACACCCTCACTAGCAAGGGATTTATCACTAGGTATACCGGTACATGTTTCACAAGCATATTACTATTTTCATATTATTATTTTCAATATTATTACTTTGATGTTGTATAATTCATTACGTAACTCATATCCTATTGTGCACTTGCAAATGGTGTATTAAAGACTAATTATTTACTTAATTTATATATAGAGATAAAGAACATTGTGTAATAAAAAAGAACATTGTGTAATAAGAACATTACGAACTGTCACATTTCCTAAGTAGCTGTGCCGCAGCGCCCTTGAGTTACTTAAAGGGCGCTATACAAGTGCTCTGATACATGCATACATTGTATATAAAGTTAAAGACCACTATATAATAGATTGCTGTATATTACAGCAACATTATGAAATTTCATCTTGTGTATAAAGATCATGAGCATTATATAATGACTAATGTAAATATATCTGCCACAACAAAAGTGGCCAAAATGAGAGGGGAGCAATCCCAACTCTGCTAAAGAGCAATTGAAATCCTACCTCCAGTTTCCCCTTTGGGTTTTGTGGTTAGGTATTATTATACCCCCTATAAATTGCATATTATGTACTCTAGCTTGTATTTATCAAACTGAAAATGAATAAAACTGTGGTTAGGTAGCTGGCTACCTTGTTTTGAACCCCATAAATTGCATATTATGTACTCTAGCTTGTATTTATCAAACTGAAACTGAATAAAACTGTCAGGCTGTTTATAATTTGTATGTGAATGAGAGCTTAAATCGATACCTTTTCACATAAGTCTTCATCTGAGCTTAGTCACTTGCTTAGGATATCATCAGGGCTGTGCAAAGCTGGTAACAGGCACAGGACAGATAGGAAATGTAGGCCCAATTAATTTCAATCTGCTCATTAAATATTTTGGTTATCAATCACTGCTAACTACATATGATATGATTTCTGTATATAATATACATGTACTTTATTTAATATCTGTTCTTATTCCCAAGACTTATCATTATTCAATGAGGTCATCTGATCATCTTTGTCTGGTCATACCAAAATCAAGAACTGTTCTTGGCAGACGAGCTTTTTCAGTATCTGGACCTACTTTTGGAACTCTCTTCCTGTGTCTGTACGCTGTGCTCAGTCGCTTGGGTCATTTCGTTCGCGGCTGAAAACTTACCTCTTTCAAATTGCTTATCCGCCTTAGGCTGTCTCTTACGGACTTCTTTTGGATGTTGACCTGATTATGGCTTGGTTTTTGATGTGCCATTGGTTGATGCCTTGTGCATTAGACACCGGCGCAATAGAAGTTGCTAATTACATTACATTTATATAGCATGTATGGATACGATGTAATTACAATTTACCAGTAGCAGAGCAGTTATTTTATTCTGAGAACAGTTTTATTCTGATTTGTTTCCCCTTTGACTCTATCAGGGAGAGTAGGCCCCTCAGAATCGTAGGCCAGTGCAGGCTGATCCACTTAGGAGATTTCAATAAAGAAACCTATGCATGCCCTCTAATTTGTGACAATGGACAAAAAGTGACTAATAAAACAATTGGCTACCATGCATGGGACAGGGTAACTGATTGTGGGACCGACGGAAGTTAGAGACGTTGGAAACTCACGTCGGGCCAACGTGAATTAGACACGTCGGACCGACGTCGATAACACGTCAAGAAACCCATCAGTTTCCGACGTCGGATCGACGTCTTGCCGCTCAGCGGGTGCTCATAGATCCGGCGTGTTTTTCAGACGTCGGGCCGACGTGAGTTAGGGACGTCGGAAAAACACGTTGGGCCGACGTGAATTAGACACGTCGGATTGACGTCGGAAAAACACGTCGGATTGACGTCGGAAAAACACGTCGGATTGACATCGGAAAAACACGCCGGATCTATGAGCACCCGCTGAGCGGCAAGACGTCGATCCGACGTCGGAAACTGATGAGTTTCTTGACGTGTTACCGACGTCGGATAGACGTGTTTGGTTATCTGGGTTGCAATGACAATAACGTAATCCAACCAGCTGACAATTTTTAAAACTCAATTTATTGCATGTTTGTTTTTCTTGTTAAAATATATCAAAATCGCCCAGGTAATGGCGTCACAAAACGTGTAACTTTCTGTTAATAAAACACTGTTGTGCTGCAAATATACATATCATGAATATTATAATTATTATTCCCGAATAATAATTAATAGACTACTGCCCCATTGAGACATTATTATTTGGTCACTTCAATCAATCAATCATTCATTCATTCATTGAATAAATTTGTTAATTCATGGCTAATTCCCAGGCTTGGGAGCACCTCTGAGTAGAGCCCCTTGAAGAGGCGCTATATAAATTCTATGATTGATTGATTGATTGGTTGATTGATTGATTGATTCACTCATTAACTCATCTATTAATTATTTTCTTAATTTATCAACTGATTCATTGCTCATTTATTCATCAGTTCATTTATTTATCAGTTCATTCATCAGTTTATTAATCAATTCATTAATCCATCCAATCAATTAAGTAATTCATTCATTCGTTTACTCATTTATCCACTTACTAACCATTTTATTTATTTTTTCAGTAATTCATTAGTTCATTTATTTACTAAATCAGTCATAAATCAGTCAATCTACAACGTTATACATCTGATACTATAATTTCTTATATTTTAACTCCTCTAGGTTGAACCGAGTTACCTGAAGCAATGCTTTAAGGGGAACTATTTTTCGCTTATTACAGTCCTTATGTGAAAAGTGCAGGCGCATTGGTACACTACAAGGATATAATATATTGTTGCGAAGAGCCAAAAGGTCTTGGATAAAAATAGATGCCAAACAATTTAAATCCTGGTTGATGAGGCAAACACGGAAGAAGAATGTGTACTTTGTTGTAGATCGCTACTTACGTGTTTCTTGTTATATCTTTAGCCATTTCTCATATTATGCAGAAACGTTTCATGATTTTAACGTTAGTAATTTTAAAAGCATCGTGCAATTAATAAGCAAGAAGTCTCTAATAGGATCCGTCTAGAAAGACTTTGTCATATTATTTATTTATAATGCGAGTACAATGGGCGCCTATGCTAGAAAACACAAGCGAACCGATAACGAAAGTACTGGTGAACAGCTGGGACTGACATCTCAATATTCTACGGGTCTCAAGAGAGGTAAGCGAAGAGAACAAAAATTATTGCTATGATACTCGAAAAGAAAAATATCGACGACGCAAAAATTGATAAAGTTCACTTAGAAACCAACGAACTAAATAGTTTCTGACAACTTTTGCATCCTTATATTCATTCAGAGCACTTAATTCGTTTAGAGTATTTAGATCTATACAGCGCCCTTTCAAGAACCTACGCTGGGGCGCTTCCGGTCGAGCCACCACCAAAGAAAAAAGACTTGAGGGACTTGTAGAACTCTGCCGGATGACTCACAAGTAGGGAATGCAAACCCGGGTTACCCGAACCCGGGCAACCCGGGTTACCCGGCTTTTTTCAAACCCGAAACCCGGGTTTGAACGCGATTGAAACCCGGGTTCGACGGGTTTGAAAATCGTAACTTTAACCGTTCTTCACGGTGTGAAACTCACAAATGCAGAGTAATGTAAATATAACGATAATAGTGGTTGATAACGGGTTTACGTAATACAACTTCTAAGTACTTATTTATCGGCTCATTCCATATATTTATTGGTGACTTTGTATGAGTGTTGCTTCCTATTTCACACGACCATTGACTAATGTTGAGTGTTTTGACACGTCGGCGTGTTAGCTTCGAATTCGTAAATAATAGCAGTAAACTGTTTTTATTATAATTTAGTGATTTCAGACACAAATCCAAACAATGTCTAAATCAGCAAACGTAAAGGGTGGTGTTTGGGATCATTTCGTTCACGATTCTGAGGGCCAGGCGGCTCAATGTCAGTTATGTAACTCGCAGCAAAAATTGCCAGCGGTTCAACAAGAAATATGCATAGGCTATTCATCTCGGGTCCAAGCATAAGATAAACCTGCTGAAACACAAGGACGTTGATGATCCTTATCGTTCTGACGAAGCCAATGACGATAGGCCTCTTAGTCCAAGCACAATCACAGGCAGCGATATGTCTCCAAAGCAGCATCTACTTTAGTAAGTTCTGGCTCTGCCTAATTGGGTTGCAGAGTAACGATGACTAAATTATCTTCTGAAAGCAAATGGGCTGGCACTGGAATGGCCTACAGCTGAGATGTAGACGATTTAGCTGTCATTTGACAATTATTTTTATAGGCCTATGCAATGTTTCTTTCAGACAGAACGCTCCGGAACGGAATTCCGTGAATTCTTCAAACTGCTAAAAATTATTTTATTTAGGCCTACTTACATTTTTAATAAAAAAATTATTTAGTTAATTTAATTTAATTTCAGCGTTTTCAGTGTTTATTGGTATTCAAGATGCTATAAAATTAGAGGCTCAGGTTTAGGCCTTCGGAACCCTTGCAATGTCTTCCATAACTTCTCGAATTGTTCAGTTCCGGAACATTTGTTATTGAAAAACACTGCTTAGGCCTATATGAAAAAATATCGCGATTATCCTAAAGTTTTCTTTTTATGCAAAATTCTTGACTGTTGGAGAACGTTGGACTTGTAGCTGCATTCGACGACGTTGTTCTTACGCAAGAAATAGTGCAGTAATAATATTTATCATGTAAAATTTGTTAACCCGTCCAAACCCGGGTTACCCGGGTTACCCGGGTTTTCACGGCGGTCAAACCCGAAACCCGGGTTTCGAAAAAAGACCCCGGGTTTGCATTCCCTACTCACAAGTAAAGAGCGGAGCTTAAACGGGTAATTCCAGATGGAAGGACCCTCAACCGAAAAGCCATGCGCTGCCTAATAGGCAAGCGAGCCCGTGTAACTAGGAGTTCACTCCTCGTCGTAGAACCCTTGACCAAGAACTTAGTCTTTCCAAACCAAGAACTTACATGTAGTCTTTCCCAGCATGCGAATTTGCTCTCGAAGCTGTTATTATTAGCTTCTCCAGCTCCGAGTGGTTTCTCGCTCTCTTTCTCATGACGCTCTATTGTAGTGCGTCGGATGCTTCGCGAAGCGACGATGGGATGACTCTTAGTTCCGCGGGCTCGCTTGACTGCTAGGCAGCGCCGAGCTTTCTCGGTTGCAGGTCCATCCATCTGGAATGACCTAACATCGGAGCTGCATTTGCTACATTTGACCAGTGAAACTGGTTTCTATAAGTCGCTCATGTCTTTTTCTTTTGCCGTGGCTGGGCTGGGAGCCCTCCTGAGTAGATTTCTGAAAGGGCACTATATAAATGAATGAACGAGAGCGAAGTACTCGGCGGCTGCAACGTCGAACACTAGGTGGCAAAAATCGCACAAGTAACACGAAGCGCAGCCAGGAACGCAACGATAAACCAGAGCAGCAATGCGGTATGAAATCCACTGTGACATAGGCAGCCAATGCCATGCATCACGTATATACATGTATGCAGAGACAAAGACGAATTTAGGAAGTCGTCCAATAAGCCGAGCTGTATGACGACAGAATTTAAACATATTATCTAAGAAAATAAACGTTAAGGGCATTTTAGGTTTTAGCAAACGCGTGAGGGTTCCATCGAAGCTATTGAAGCTTATGTATAATTTTCTGTATGCATAATTACGCCCTATGCCTACCGAACAGGGACCATTGAAACCTGTCGCCCAGAGGCTCTTCCACTGGACACGGTGTTAGAGTCACACCTTAGACATACGGACCTGCTTTATTATTGATAGCTGAACCTGGTTTCTGCTTCCTATCGCATAGCAGGCTGCTGCTTGCGATACCATAGCCTAGGACCCGCAACTAGCCTGGGATCAGTTCTATAAAGAGGCCCATGGACGACTTCAGAGTTTGTACCCCAAGCGCTCTATCGCGATGACCTCGGCCGATCCGCACTTCCTCTCGCCGACCGCCAAGTACCTCTTGCGCAAAAAGAACCGCTTGATGAGGGCGGGCCGAATAGAAGAGGCCTCAGCATGTGCACGCAGAGTCGGCAGCTGCATTGAGAGGGCCACAAGAAAGCATCTGCAGCACATCGACCCAAGGGGAGGACTGAGTGATCTGTGGCGCAGGGTTGGTGAGATCACAGGAAAACGGAAGACGGTGGACCAGGACTGCGCACTGACAGCAGATGACCTCAATGCACATTATGCAGAGACCTCAACAGACATCCATTATGTGCCTCCTGACCAACGAAGCACAGCACATGACAACCAGCCCTTTACAACAGATATGAGAATATTTAGCCTGCTGGATCATCTGAAGCATACATCGGAGGGGGCGGATGGGTTGCCAGCCTGGTTTCTTCGACTCACCGCCCCGTGTATTCCGCTGCCCTCGCCCACACCATCAACCTCTCGCTTTCTCAGTCCCACGTTCCAACACAATGGAAAACTGCCATCATCACCCCCGTGGCCAAAGTTGACTCACCGGTGGCCCCAGCAGATTTTCGGCCTATCTCCATTGTGCCGATCCTCTCCCGGTTGGTGGAGAGGGAGATCGTCCATACCTACGTGTACCCCTCCTTCAACTCGCCTCCAGCATCGCACCTCCTGCACGATCAATACGCCTTCCGACCGACGGGATCAACCACAGCAGCTCTCATCGCCATCCTCCACCATGTCACATCGCTCTTGACGACAAACACCTACGTCACACTCATCTCGCTTGATTTCTCGAAGGCATTCGACACTGTGCGCTACTACACCTTAGCTCAAAAGCTATCCCAGCTCGATCTGCCAGACAACGTCTTCAACTGGCTCGTCGCCTTCCTTCAAGATCGAAGGCATGCCACTCGATTCTTGGGGCTGCTGTCAGCTGAGGTTTCCATCAACGCCAGCGTAGTGCAGGGTTCCGGAGTGGGCCCCGCCTCCTATGTTGTCGGTGCCTCCGATCTCCAGCCAGTTCACGCTCAGAACAAGCTCGCAAAATACGCGGACGACACTTACCTGATTGTTGGCGCCTCGATGAGGGCGTCAGTACGGGAGGAACTACACTGTGTCCACGATAAAGTAGACCCCTAGACTTTGTGAAATATCTTGGTCATTTGTAGTACTATAGGTACTAAATTTGGTACACATGATGAACTTCAGTCTATTCTATCTATACCCTGCAAATTTTATTACAATTGATGCAACGGTTACGAGGATATACCCTTATGAAGTTGGGTGGTTCAGGAACCAAGTTACCAACACGTAAAACGCATAGAATGACGTCATTTTTCTGGCTACCGCAGGGATAGGCTGTAACACTTGTTTATAAGCGTCATTTTCGGAAACAGTTACACTACGAGACCTGTTTTACGTAGCAGTAGTTGGTTGTAAAGAAATGGTTTTCAGTGCAGAGGACAAGATTTTAATCAAGGAGTTGAGAGAGACGAGAGGGGTATGGCGTAAGGAGACTCATTACAGAATTTCCAATGAAAAATTGGTCCCTAGCTGGTGTCAGCAAGCTGTTAAAAAAGATTGCCACAACAGGATCAGTTGCAACGAAACCACGAGATCGGGCGTTACGAACGCAAACAAAATATCAATGCTGTCGAAGAACTGGTGCTGAGTCAGGATGATCAGCCGCGCACACATCAGATCTGTCAATGCGTTTTACGTGTTGGTAACTTGGTTCCTGAACCACCCAAATTCATAAGGGTATATCCTCGTAACCGTTGCATCAATTGTAATAAAATTTGCAGGGTATAGATAGAATAGACTGAAGTTCATGTGTACCAAATTTAGTACCTATAGTAGTACAAATGACCAAGATATTTCACAAAGTCTAGGGGTCTACTTTATCGTGGACACAGTGTTGACAATGTCGCGAGGTGGGCTGCCCTAAACAATCTGCGGCTAAACTCTAGTAAGTCTCGAGAGATGTTGATCACCCGTCGGAGCGCTAAGGAGATGCTTCCACCACCTCTGATCGGCATGGAGCGAGTAACCTCAATGGTAATTCTCGGAGTCACCATCCGTAGCGATCTGACAGCAACCAACCACGTTTGTGACATTCTCAGTGCGTGTTCAGGCTCGCTTCACGCCTTGAGGGTCTTGAGGACCCATGGCCTGTCCCAAACTGGTCTACACGAGGTGGCCAGGGCCACCACTGTGGCCCGTCTCCTCTATGCCGCACCTGCCTGGTGGGGCTACGCCAGCGCTGAGGACCGTTCCAGACTTGAGCGTCTGGTTGCAGAGGATGCAGAGGATGGGTTTCCTCCCACCGCGATCGCCGGGCGTGGAAGAGATGGTGGGTGCAGCTGAAGAGCGACTGCTCCAGGCAGTTATTAGGAATGATTGCCATGTCTTGCGAGGGTTATTTCCACCGATCGTACAACGACGATAAAACCTCCGCCCAAGACGTCATAACTTTGAACTGCCTGCTAAGGACGCCAAGAACTTTATCCCTCGTGTACTTTACAAACGCTTGCCCTAGGTCTCACCTGACTGCACACCTGTCTGATTTTTTCCCCATTTGATTTCATTATTTAACATATTTCTATTGTAACTGGTTGCGGTCTGTCAACCTGTCAGAAAATAAAACGAATATCTATCTATCTAGGAATCAGAAATCAGATCACCGAATCAGATGGTTCTGTTAGTTGTATAATGATTGTGTTAGAAAACTTTGTTTTCGGGCGATATCTTCCATTGAGCATATCATCAACAGAAACAGCATGTTCTTCTCGTCAACATCATCATCATCATCATCATCATCATCATCATCATCATCATCATCATCATCATCATCATCATCATCATCATCGTCATCATCATCATCATCATCATCAACATCATCATCATCATCATCATCATCATTATCATCAACAACAACAACATCTTCATCATCATCATCATCATCACCATCATCAACAACACATCATCATCATCATCACCATCATCGACAACAACAACATCTTCATCATCATCGTCATTATCATCATCAACATCAACATCATCAGCATCATCATCAGCATCAACATCCTCATCCTCGTTTTCATCCTCATCATCAACAACAACAACAACATCTTCATCATCATCATCATCATCATCATCATCAACAACATCTTCATCATCATCATCGACAACAACAACATCTTTATCATCATCGTCATTATCATCATCAACATCAACATCATCATCATCATCATCAGCATCAACATCCTCATCCTCATTTTCATCCTCATCATCAACAACAACAACAGCAACATCTTCATCATCATCATCATCATCATCAACAACAACAACAACAACATCTTCATCATCATCGTCATTATCATCAACAACTTCAACATCATCATCATCAGCATCATCATCATCATCAACATCCTCATCCTCATTATCATCCTCATCACCATGCACTTCTATGGAGCATTGTGGTTTCCCCGTCTCTTGTGAAATGAATAAATGTAGGTCAACTTTAATATGAAAGCAATTTAGTATTTTCTAATATTTCCATTTCCTAAAAATTTACTATGTTCAATGGTTTTATTTTAATGCAGCATTTAGACAGAATAAAGCTTCGTGCAGAACAACGGTAAGATTGTGCACAATTTTTTTTATAGTGTTGCAACAACTTTAACAACGTCTCATTTGATGCGACAATCGAATTATGCTTTGCTTTATGACAGTGGGTCTGTTGAAGTCTTTAGATTGAAACGTTATTAACCCTCGGGCTACCAAGAAGGGGTGGTTGCCACCCCCTAGGTTTTTTTCATCTCAAACTTTTACGTATGGAATAAAAATTTGACCTTTTAGGTCGCTGTAGGGGGTTCATTTACACACGTTTTGAGGTAAAATGTGAGATGATATCTCACACCGTTTCAAAAGTTATACCCAATATACCCGAGGTACCAGGGGGGTGGATACCACCCTCCTTTAGAGTTTCGACTATATCTTATCTGTCATTTAATATTAAGAGACACAAATTATACCATTCTATATAGGGAATGTGGGGCTACATTTCTATGGTCACTGAGTTGACCTGAGACAACCGAAAGTGCTCAAAATAAATTAAAATGTATGAAAATAGGTTACACTTTCACACATTTTTCATGTTTTTTCGATTATAGCGTATTCATAATTTATTTTTGAAGAGAAATAAATTATGCCGTTGCATAGAGGACACGTAGTGCTATTTTTTCATATGATTAATTTGTTTCATGATGACGAGAAGTGTTCAAAATAAATAATAATACGCGTAATATGCGTGAAAAATGGCTGAATGGAAGAACTCTCCCCTTAGTTTTTGTCTGCAGCGTATTCGTTTGTTTTTCTGGAAGAGAAACAAAGATATCATTCTTTAGAGGGAATGTAGGGCTTCATTTGCATACCTACATCTTTGTCTTTTGAATACCGGAAGTGATCAAAATGAATAATAATACGCGTAATCTGTGTAAAAATGGCTGAATACGGCAATACAACGTAAACCGATATATATGTATGGATATATATGTATGGATGTACATTTATACTATATAAACATGTGTAGGGATGATTGTGTGTATATTTTATACATAGATAAGTTTCAAAACACACATAATCTTATATTTGTTTATCCAAAAGTAAAAAATGTACGCAATAATATAAAATATCACTAATTAATGGGTTCCATTGTTAAAAGTGATGTAATTTCGAGGTGCATTCACATAATGTACAACTAAATATACCATTCTGTGCAGAAATGAATGCTGAATCCATTGCTATATTACAAGTTATGATATGTGAAACCAAACACGAAATCCAAAGGGGTGGTAACCACCCCCTTGTAGTTCGTGTTACAAAAAAAGCTTGGTAGACCTAGGGTTAATCTGTGACACATTTACACTGTACTCAAACTACTTAACAGGACGACCTAATCATAAAATTATTGCTTCAGCTGAAATGTCTAATTGAATGTTTTTTTTCAAAAACTTGGAATTGACGTTTCCTAGGCCTATAGGTAGGGCCTATCTGTGACGGTTCAAGTATGAATAATAAAGCTGAAGTTGTATGACTTGACCTTCATGCCGTCAACCTATTGATGATTTTTCACCAGAGTGGATTTTCAAACCAATTCTCTAAACGGGGAGAGATATTCAAATTCCTTTGACAACTTTCCTAAAAATGCTTTGCAATTTTGCATACAAAACTGTTCTGGTTTCATAAAGTTATTCTTGCGTAAGGTTATGTCAAATGACGTCATATTTTTACTGCATTGGATTAATGATTGCTCTTAGCCCTCGGGCTACCAAGCTTTTTTGTGACGTTGGCTACCAAGAGGATTTTGGGTTTGGTTTCACATATAATTTATTGTAATATACCAATGGATTCAGCATTCAATTCTGTACAGAATGGTATATTTAGTTGTACATTATGTGAATGCACCTCGAAATTACATCATTTTAACAAAGGAACCGATAATTAGCGATATTTTATATTATTGCGTACATTTTGTACTTTTGGATAAACAAATATATGATTAGGCCCTATGTGTGTTTTGAAACTGATATGTGTATCCAAGATACACAAATATATACCTACACATGTTTATATACATATAAATATGCATCCATACATAATTATATACATGTATGCATGCATACATGTACATGCTGCATTCAGCCATTTTCACACAGATTACGCGTATTATTATTTATTTTGATCACTTCCGGTTTTCAAACGACAAACATGTAAGTATGCAAATGAAGCCCTACTTTCCCTCTAAAGAATGGTATATGTGTTTCTCTTCCAGGAAGATAAATGAATACGCTACAGACACAAAACTAAGGGGGAGTCCTTCGATTCAGCCATTTTTCACGCATGTTACGGGTATTATTATTTATTTTGATCACTTTCGGTTTCCAAAAGACAAACATTTAAGTATGCTAATGTAGCCCCACATTCCCTCTATAGAATGGTATAATTTGCGTCTCTTAATATTAAATGACGGATAAGATATAGTCGAAAATCTAGGGGGTGCCTCGGGTATATCAGGTATAACTTTTCAATGGCATGGGCTACCACCATGATGTTTACCTCAAAATGTGCGCCAATGAATCTGCTACAGCTACCTAAATTGCAAAAATTATATTCCACATGGAAATTTTTTTGGCATAAACACTTAGGGGGTGGCAACCACCTCCCCTTGGTAGCCCGAGGGTTAAGTAATGATGATAGACGGATTATATTGATATCAAGTAGCCTAACAATTTTGATATAGCACAGATCACAATCATGAAGATTTTTATTTTTAAGTAGTAGATCATCAGGTACGTAACAGCAAGCCTACAAATAAACTTGATATTCAAGGTAGCGTGGCAAAATCAAAACATAGTTTGCCATACCTTTCTTTCAGTGATAACATAGTGCAATGACTAATATCGTTTTTATGAAGTGATGTAACCCTTTCACAAAACAAAAACCATAACGTAGTGGATCCGTTCATGTCCCGGACGTGAGCGGAATCCAAGCAACTACATTCACGCCCGTCGCTCTATTGGCTAAAGCATGTCACGTGAACTTGCTAACTTGACTTGGGATTTTAAAATGCCGGACATCTTGAGGGTCGTTTAGCTTCAGGTTCGGCGTCGTGAAGGTCGGTTAGGGTCAGGTTAGGCGCCGTGAGGGTCGGTTGGGGTCAAGGTTAGGGTTTGTGTCGTATTTAGAAAACATAGTCAACAATCCTCCACCGCTTTCGGTAGTGTTTATCGGTCGGCTCCTTCACGTCCACAAAATCATGTGAAATGCATTGACCGATTTAGTAACCTTGAACTACAAAGTCAAGCGATGGTCCCACGATGGTCATCCGTTGCTTATAATGACTCTGTTGGAGTTCCTCAGCTCGATGAACCTATATGGACTTAAAATGTCTCTTGATGTCTCATGGATACTGAGATATTTCTATTTGAAAATAAGAGATTCCAGACTCCAGATTGTTGTCCATTAGGGTGTGTCTTATTTCTCAACTTTGGATTTCTCGAAGTCTCACCCGTAAACTTGTTCCTTTGGTCAAATTAATAACTTGTAGTCAATTTGGTCTGCAAAGGTTCATTAGTCACTCTAGGCTTGCCTAGCTTGTTTAGAGTAACACAGGGAGGAGATCCGGTCGACGTATCCTTGGATCGTAGACTCGGAACCGACCTGGGCTGATGAATCAAAGTCCTCCGTGCCCACCTTCTTGTGGTGCAGACTGTTAGTATCCTTCCAAACTTTGGTAGGAGAACGAACGGGCACGGCAGGCAAAACCAGGGGAAGGCAATGGCAAACCACCCCTGTTAATATGCCAAGAAAACCGTATGGATCAAGTAAATTCAAATAACAAAGAAGTAGTCGCAGATGGTGAGCCTCCCAGGCCGGAGTGCGACTCAATAGCTACTGGGAAAGAGCAAGATGGGGAGTGTAAAGCAATCTGGTCTAATGAAGCAACAGGAATAAAGCCAAAAGGAAGTCCTGCGGTGGATCGTACTAGAGAGCAAAGACTCAACCTGAGCTGCAAAAAGAGGATGAAGATAGGTACATGGAATGTCCGTAGCATGCAGAGTGGAAAGATGGATGTCATACAACGAGAGATGGAACGTCTTGAAATAACAGTAATGGGATTAAGTGAAACAAGATGGAAAGGGCAGGGTCATTTCAACTGGAATGGTTTTAAGATAATAATGTCAGGTCAAAAAGAGAAAGGAAGAAATGGGGTGGCAATTATGTGCGATAGGACAAGCGCGAATGCGATAATGGGCTATGACACAGTAAGTGATAGAATCTTGAGTGTAAGATTTCGAGGAAAGAAAGTTAATATAACAATCATACAAGTATATGCACCAACGTCAATAGCGACTGAAGAAGAACATGAAAGCTTTTACAATGAGCTGCAAGGTATAATTGACAAAACTCCTAAAGGAGATGTAAGAATGGTCATGGGTGACTTCAATGCGAAGGTGGGAAAATATAGTGGAGTAGGAAGAGGAGGAGACACGATAGGTAGACATGGTCTGGGAAAGCAAAACGAAGCAGGAGAGAGATTGGTGGAATTTTGTGAAGGTAACAACATGAAAATAATGAATACATGGTTTGAACAGCCAAAAAGAAGGTTGTACACATGGACGTCACCGGATGGGAAACATAGGAATCAGATTGATTATATACTGATAAATAAAAGATGGTATAGCACAATAAGAGATGTGAAAACAAAACCAGGTGCGGATTGTGGAACCGATCATGAATTACTAGTGACAACAGTGCAAACAAAATTAAAAAAACTTAAAAAAGGAGAAAGGTTGATCACATTCGACTGTAAGGAAATAACACAGGAATACAGAGTAGAAATAAGGAATAGATTTGAAATATTAGAGAGGGATGAAGCGGAGACAGAAGAGGTTGAGAACAATTTATGGGAAAAGACGAAGAAAGTGATTTTAGAAACTGCAGAGAAATACATTCCGAAGAAAAAAAAAGACAAAACAACACCATGGCTATCGAAAGAAGCTATCATCATAGCCATGCACAGAAGGGATGCAAAAAGGGAAGGAGACAAGGACAAAGTAAGAAAACTGAACAGTGCATTTCAAAAGCAAGCACGCATGGACAAAGAAAAGCATCTAAATGAAATGTGCAAGGAAATGGAGGATGAGGGAAGAAAAGGAAGAACTAAAGCAATGTTCTCAAAAGTGAGGGAAATAACGAGGAAAAACACACCAAGAATGGGATCATTGAAAGCAAGTGATGGACACATAATTGCAGATGAGGAAGGAATGAAGAACAGATGGAAGGAATATACAGAAGATTTGTACAATGAAGATAAAAGAGTAAAGGTAGAAAAAATTGATGTAACAGAATATGAAATTGAGCCTGAAGTCATGGAAGCAGAGGTAGAATGGGCTATTAATCAATTGAAAGATAATAAGGCACCGGGTCGAGATGGGATACCAATAGAAATGATAAAAGCTGGGGATGGTGTGATGACAAAGACAATAACAAAAATTTGCAATATCATATGGACAACTGGAAAATGGCCAGAAGATTGGAAAAGCTCTGTCTTTATTCCGCTTTTCAAAAAAGGAGATGCGAAAGAATGTGAAAATTATAGGACAATAGCAATGATATCACACATAAGCAAAATTTTACTTAAAATAATACATAAAAGAATGGAATGTACAATAGAAAGAGAGCTTCCGGAAAATCAAGCAGGGTTTAGGAAATCTCGTGGAACAAGGGATCATATCGCCAACATGAGATGGATTATGGAGAGACAAAGGGAATATGGACAGAAAGTATACATATGCTTCATCGATTATAGTAAAGCGTTTGACTGTATTAACCATGAATTGATGTGGAAAACTTTGGTAGAAATGGGAATACCGAAACACTTGGTACAACTTCTTAAGGGATTGTACGAAGATCAGATAGCGGTGATAAGAACAGAATATGGAGATACTGACGGATTCAGGATAAAGAAAGGAGTACGGCAAGGTTGCATTTTGTCTCCTTTTCTATTTAATTTGTATGCAGAAAGGATAATGAGGCAGGCAGGAATGGATGAAGCTGAAGAAGGAATAAAGATAGCGGGAAGAATATTGAATAATCTGAGATACGCTGATGACACAACACTATTGGCGGGCAATAAAAATGATTTGATAGAAATAATAAGAAGACTCAAGAGAGAAAGTGAGAAAGCAGGACTCTATTTCAATATAAAGAAAACAAAGATCATGACAACAGAGGAGGAGGACAGTTTCGTAGTAGACAATGAGGAAATAGAAACGGTAACAAGCTTTACATTTCTGGGATCAGTAATAGAAAAAGAGGGAAAATGTGATATGGAAATAAATCGTAGAGTGGCGATAGGAAAAGCTGCAATGAACGGTCTGGAAAAAATATGGAAGGACAAACATGTCAGTATAGACACAAAAAAAGATTGGTGAAGGCTCTAATCATACCAACAGTAACATATGGCAGTGAGACATGGACATTGACTAAGAAAACGAGAAAAAAGATTAACGCATGCGAAATGTGGATATGGAGGAAAATGCAGAGAATTTCATGGACGGAGAAAAAGACTAACGAATGGGTGCGCAGGGATATAGGAATTGAGAAAGAAGAGACACTTCAACAAACAGTGCTAAGAGCAAAGTTGAGGTTCTTTGGACATATCATGAGATCAGACGGATTGGAAAAGGAAATGATGTTAGCATATGGAGAGGGAAGGAGAAAACAAGGACGACCAAGGATAAAGTGGATGGACGAGATACATGAAATAACTAGAATGAATTTGACAGAACTGAGAGATGCGACGGCGGACAGAAGAAAATGGAGGAACTTGATCAAGACGGTCGCCAGGGTTCAAGGAACCGACAGCACAAGGTAAGGGTAGCTCAACAAAGTTGAATTTCTTGGGTATGCCTATGCATGTTTTTTTGTCTCCAACACTAACTACACAATACACGTAGGAGTAAAATATAAAATTTAGCTTTCTTCTTGCTTCTACTTATTAATTTCTTTGTATTTTAGCCTACTTACCTGTTTTTAGTTTGATCGACATTATTAATGATAATAATATTATTAACATTAATATTAATAATAACAATGACACTAATAATTATTATAATTCGTAGACAGTCGATAAATCGAAGCAACAATTCAGTAGCACTTAATTAGTGTCATAATTACTCCAATCCCCCATACTTACTTACATAGAGCTGTTGGTGGACTCACTAATATTTATATTCGTTTATTGAAGAAACACTGGGTTGGCACACCGCAATCTATTACAGAAACAGTAATACCAGTAATAAATTAGCAAATTATTCAATTTAAATCACTGTTCAAGCACGGGGCAACATCGTCATCGGGGCAACATAATACCAACATTAGACTTCTGAACAACAACCTCGGGACGAAATTTCTGTCATTTTTGGGCGGCAATTTAAAGTCATGTGGTCTCGGTCGAAGATCATGATGAAGGATGTTAGTAGGAGGAAAGATCCAACGCAGCACATGAGTCTTAGATCGCTAAACCTGCAGGCTCTGAACAGAGGGCACGAGTTAACGTTATGATACCCGCTTATAGCTGCAGTCCTCGATCGAACCAAACTGAGCGACAGAAAGGCTATAATCTGTATTAGCAACAGTTGATCAAAATCTTGGTCATGATGTCCAGGAGTTAAATATCAAGGATTCGTCAATTCACAGAGCTACAGAGCACAGCACTAAGGGGCCGTCCATAAAGTACGTCACGCTCCAGGGGGTTTAAGAAAGTGTGACAGTTTGTGACAGGGGGGAGGGGGGTCAGGCCATGTGTGACGTCACACATTTATTTATTTTTTATTTATTTATAATTTATTTTTATTTTTTAGTAGAATTTCAAAGCTTTAAAAATAATTTTCAAAAAATTTTCTGAAACATTTTAATTAGTTTTATGTCAAAATAGCATGAAATGCATATCTCCTGAATGTGTTTTCACGATTCCTCTCGCTAGGAGCGCTAGTAATAATGCTGTTGCGAAGCCTTGTTTATGTATTAGCCTTGCTTTCGGAAGTATTATTATTTCACTGTTCGAAAGTGTGACGTACTTTAGGGGGGGGGGTCCGAGTTTTGTGACAGTTTGTGACAGGGGAGGGGGTGGGTAAAATGGTCAAAAATAGCGTGACGTACTTTATGGACGGCACTATCGAGCTCAAATTGCTTCACGTTGCTTCACAGCTTAAAGAACAGTTTCAAGGAAATGTCTCTCTCGAGGTCTACTGGGATGGTAAACTCCTGAGAGACCTCACTGGGACCTCACTGGGAAGGAACCTGTTGATCGATTTCCAGTAATAGTTGCGGGAGCTGGAGTGAACCAGTTGCTCGGTGTTCCAAAATTGACTTCCAGTAGGCTACTGGTGAAGCTCAGGGACCCGTTGCAGCCTGTTTGATAGAAAATTGGGACCTTGTCAATCGCATTGCTTCTATGTGTTTTGATACCACTTCCATTAACACAGGAAATAGAACTGACTCTTGTGTTCTGTTGGAACAGAAACTCGGGAAGAAGCTTTGGCAGGCACTTAGGCTGGCAAGTCGGCAGCACATAATGGAGTTTGTTCCAGACGCAGCCTTTCTGGGTAGTTTTGCAGTAACCTCAAGGCCAGACATTGACATCTTTAAACGTTTCCAGATAAACTGGACCAGGCGAGATATGGCCCTGGAACAGCTCATGAAGAGGTAGTAAGTCTGTTGAAAGATTATAAAGACAGCCTGCTGTCATTTTCTGAAAGCCAAACTGGCTTTCAGAAAATGCCAGCAGGCTGACCATTGTCAACCCAGAGATGACAATCGAGAATCCATTGACCTTGTTACAATTTTTCCTGAAGGTGTACCACCACGCGGAATATCACTTATGGCTTCTGGATACATGCATCATGCCATGTCCGGGCAAAATTTAACTTACAACTAAATAAGAGAAGGGACTCCGAAACATGTGCATCTTTATTATTCGAGCTATTGATAGGTCACAGATCACCCTCTTAGCACTATTTGATGTGAGCGCAGCTTTGATACTGTTGATCACGGTATCCTTCTTATGCGCCTCTCTGCCTCTTTTGGTCTCTCTGGAAACCTTCTTGACTGGTTTGGTTCCTTCCTCCATGCGCCTCCGGGCAATGGAGGCTCTGGAGGCCTGGATGTCCTCCAATCGGCTACGGCTGAACTCTTCTAAAACCCAGTTTATTTGGCTTGGCACGCCCCAGCAGCTTGCAAAGATTGACCTGGAGGCCCTTGCCCAGGAGTTCCCGTAGTTTTCTTTCTCTGTCGTCCACGGGTCTAACAGGACTCCTTGGGTTCCTGCCCCGTATGGACTGCCACAGGGTTCTGTGCTGGACCCTCTTCTATACATTATCTATACTGCTGATCTTGGTCCTCTCTTAGACGCTCTTTCTGTGCTGAGCGAGTCTTATGCGGATGAGCTGCAGGCGTATTTGCACTGTCCTGCGTCGGCAGCCATTACCGCAGTCCGGTCCATGAACCGGGCAATGGAGGCTCTGGAGGCCTGGATGTCCTCCAATCGGCTACGGCTGAGCTCTTCTAAAACCCAGTTTATTTGGCTTGGCACGCGCCAGCAGCTTCGCCAAGATTGACCTGGAGGCCCTTGACCAGGAGTTCCTGCAGTTTACCTTTTCATCCTCTGTCCGGGACCTTGGTGTCACTTTGGACCAAGAACTAACCTTCACGCGGCATATCAACCTGCTATGCCGCGCTTGCTACTACCAGCTGCGTCAGCTTGGAGTGGTCTTCCGTTCTTTAACCTCTAATGCTGCCTTAACCCTTATCCACTCTTTTATTGTTTCTCGCCTTGATTACTGCAGCGCCCTCTATGTAGGTCTCCCGGCGGCTCGGGTTGGGTGTTTGGTTCGGGTCATGCGAGCGGCGGCATGCCTCATTGGCCGCATCGAAAGATTCGGCCATGCTAGTGATTACATGCGGGATGTCTTGCATTGGCTTCCTTTCCCGCAGCGGGTCACATACCGGATCTCTGCCTTGGTCTGGCGCTGCCTCGTGGGTGTGGCCCCTGTTTACTTACAGGAGCTCTGCTGCTCCACCCTGAGCGTCCAGCGCCGTTGTTCTCTCCGCTCCTCTAAGCAGGCTGAGCTTCTTGTTCCCCGGTCACGGAATCTATTATGCAGCTCCGTGCCTTTTCTGTTGCTGGCCCTGCAACCTGGAATGAGCTCCCTGTGGATCTACGCATAATGCATAGAGCCCTTGCGGCCACATTCTTCTCTAGCCTCAAGACTGTTCTCTTCAGCCGTGGTTGAGTCGGGAGCGCTTCTGAGTAGATAATCTTGAATGGGCGCTATATAAATCTCTGAAATGAATGAATGAATTCGTACCTATGTCAAGGTCTGGTTCATGGCTTGAAATCCAATTGCATCTTCAAATCATGATCTCCACTTCCTTCAGCTCTTGGACCAGTACGAAACAGTGATCAAATCCATTGCAAATGCCACGCGAAAGAAATTTACTGGTCACCTTTGGCATCTCAGTGAAGAGCTCATTGGCTTTGCCTGTTTTGATGCGACAGTACCTGTTGAATCCAAACGAGCAATGGTAAGGGCAATTAATGAGAAGAAAGGCATAGAAGAGCCTGCAAACGCGTCAAAATTGAAATAAGGATAAATTATGCCAAAACATGCGTATTGAGGACTTTATGACAAAAATACGATATATTTCTTCTGTCGGCTTGGAATTCCGACTGGATTCCTGAATTGTGATCCGGAATTCTGACGACGATTACAAGGATGCCATCAAGACTGTTGAATATCTGAGGGTTGTCAATGAGAATGCTGAAAGAGGCTTTGCCTCATTGAGTAGTACAACAGCATTATTGCGAAGAAAACATCAGAAACAGTAGTTGTTCAGGAACACTGTCTACTGTTTCCAACTTGCAAAAAACTTCTTTACTGCCAGCTCGTTGCCTGGCCATTCATAGAACTAGACAATTGGCACTCAGCAGTAGTTTTAATTGTAATCAAGCTTCCAATACCCTCTACAGACAATGACTGTTAATTCTGACCTGCTTGAAGCTTGCATAACTATATTTCTCATTTGCGTACAAAATTCATGATTTCGCAGAAATTAATGAAAACTAAGCTTAAAGATCTCGTGAGCGACCTCTAAAACTTTAGATATTGACCTACAATTTGGTAGGAGTTGTTTTTATACTAAATGGAACCAAACTGGAGGTGAGACCGTAAGAAATTAAACATTTATTTTTTCTGTACTACTAAGAACACCCTATTGTCCATCAATCGAGTTCTTTGCTTGTTAACGCTTCATCCGAGAGTAGGTTACCTTAACCCATTAATGCGCAACTTTTTTTTCTTCAAAATTTTTATGTCTATTGTATAGTTTTGTACGCATGTACACCGAAATCAGTTCAATTTCGCTAAAATTGTGTTCCGTTCCACTTGGAGCACACCTGAAAGTTACCGTCCCACTAGTGGGACGCTATGCACTACAGGGTACAAGTTGTTACCATATGCTGCAATGCATTTAGTTTCTGATTAATTTATCGGAATTTGAACTCTACATATTTAATGATTGTTCAAAGACCAATAACTTTCAGTTTACGTAATGCTAGGCTTGTTGTTTGGGGTGAAATGCACCATTCAAAGCATTTATATAGCGCCCCTTTCAAGAACCTACTCAGAAGTGCTCCAAAGCAACGGTTGTGCAGGGACACGGAATATTTTCAACACACTCTTTTCTGTTGACGTAGCAAGACAGGCCGGTCCCGGGGGACCCTAAGCCGGTACCTGGAGGACCCTAGGCCGGTCCCCGTGGAGCCTAGGCCGGTCCCGGGAACCCTGGGCAGGTCCCCGGGGACCCTAGTCCGGTCCGGGAGACTCTGGACAGGTCCCCGGAGGACCCTAGGGCGGTCTCGGGGGACCCTGAGCAGGTCAACGGGGGACCCTAGGCAGGTTTCCGGAACCCTAGGCCGGTCCCGCGGACCCTAGGCCGGTCCCAGGGGACCCTAGGCCGGTCCCGATGGACCCTAGGCAGTTCCACCTCCAGGCGGGTCCCAAGGGACCCAAGCGGTCCCCTCTCCAGGCGGGTCCCGGGGACCCAGGCAGGTCAACGGGGGACCCTAGGCAGGTTCACGGGGGACCCTAGGCAGGTCACGGGGACCCTAGGCAGGTCCCAGGGGACCCTAGGCCGGTCCCAGGGGACCCTAGGCCAGTCCCGATGGACCCTAGGCTGTTCCACCTCCAGGCGGGTCCCAAGGGACCCAAGCGGTCCCCTCTCCAGGCGGGTCCCGGGGGACCAGGCAGGTCCCCTCCAGGGCATTCAAGGGTAAGGCCCCCACCACTGCCTACGGACGGGGTCATGGCGTGCAATTCCGCCACAATACCTTTAGACCTTATGAGCCTCAGGCCTCTACACTGCCTGGTCGCTCTGCTCGGCCGCCATAGGCCTTTTGGATGTTTCGTGCATACACAGTAGCCTACTGCTGCTCAATCCAGTAGCTTGGCGTATGTCGCCCCTCTAGCTGGAACCATCTTCCACACGAATTGCGTCTTGAGCTCCTCAGCCTTTCTCTTCCTCTGTTTCAGAAACGCCTGAAGTCTATTCTATTTGTTGGTGACAGTAGGCCTACTGACTTTGGTCGGAGACGCCTCTGAATTTCTGAGTATGCGCTATATCAATGTTCAATTACAATTACAATTACAATTACAATTACAATACTGAGACTACATAGACAAACTTCCTATTTATGAGATTTTGTCATTGTAATCACTACTATGTGTGAACTCGACTAGAGTTAGCATGCTAGAACTACATGCGCCCATTCGTGCATAGCGTCCCACTAGTGGGACGGTGTAAATATTGCCTCTGGTGTAACACATCCGCACCCGAATTAACAATATTTGCACATATATGGGTGACAAAATGCACAATGACTTATATTCGGATTGTCACGAATGTGCATGAAGCAGGAGCGCGAGTGGTTGAAGATGTGGTTAGAGAAGGAGAGATGTGTATCAAAAGTAACACCAAGTTTGCGGACAAGGGCATCAGAGGTGAAGGTAAGAGATGAAAAGTTAGTGGATAGGTGTATTGAAGGGTCAGACAGTTTCTTGATTTGGTCAGGAAGGCCTAGGATGATGAATTCTGTTTTGTAAGGGTTGAGGCAGAGGAGGTTGGACGACATCGATTAAGAGACTAGGTTAACCATATTGAGTAGTTTTGCAATGGAGGTGGAAAAAGAGCGTTGAAGGAGGAATTATGTTGGCTTCAAAAACGAAATTTGGAATTACATGTAAACTATGAATTATTTACAGAACTAAAATTATGAATGAAATTAGGAATTATTTTCAGAAGTAAAATCATTTTACTTCTTGTGACCCCTTAAGTTGAGATGAAGGCGAGTAAGTAAAATTATTAGTGAAGTAAAATTAGAATTAGAAGTAAAATTCAAGGACACAGAATTGAATTAAAACTGAATTAGGAATTATTTTGAGAAGTAAAATATCACTGGTTGACAGGAGAACCCTAAACAATGCATTTGTGTTAGTTGTGAACATTTTGCATACAAAAAATCTTGTCCCTTAGAGGGTTAAGGAGACAGTAATGGTTGAAGGTAGGTAGGAGTGCTCGCTGCAAGAGCAAATAAGACTGTGTTCTTGGCTATGCCTTGGTAAGAGCAAACCTTGTGTGACGTATTCCTTGATGTGCACGAAGATTAGCAATGCAGCTTTTAAATTCATTTATTCATTTCGGATATTTATATAGCGCCCCTTCAAGATTTCTACTCAGAGGCGCTCCCGACTACTGCGCGGACACTGAATCGGAGTTTCACGCCGAAGCGCATGAGCAATTGCGAGTGAAGGACTTGCCCAGGGTCCCTACGCGGCGGTTTGAGGTGGATTCGAACCCGCATCCCTCCAGCTGCAAGGCACGAAACATACCCCCTTGAGGTGGATTCGAACCCGCAACCCCTCCGGCTGCAAGGCACCGAACATACCCCTACACCACCGCGCCCCCACAAATGTAAGATTACTGTCAACAAAAGTGTTTTGACAGTTCCTGACAGCGGAAAAGAGAAAGAAAGAACATGTTTGCCTCATATTAATTTTATAAAATATCGAACAAATTGTCTGAGTTTATTCAGTAGGCCTATATTAATATAGTGTTGTTATTTCTACCCATAAGCCTATATTAATATAGTGTTGTTATTTCTACCCGTTTCTCAATTTCCTTGTGAGCTTAAATGCAAAGACAGGCACGTCTTCATTTCTCTGCTCAGTCTGTACAGCATTCTCAGCCTGATTCTAATCTTTAAAATGGTGAACTCTCTTCACGTTCTGTGTGCCATTGTGCTTCTTTCAGTTCACCTATCCTCGCACCAAAGTCATTTGGTGTCGTGATATTTATATTTTGCTTAAACAAGTATTACTCAGAGAATGCCTGCATCTATTGTCAATTATCCCCGTTTATCTTTCCCATAGTCCAAGTGCTTAGCGGTGGAGTCACGGGAGTGACTGATTTCCACCATTTCTTAATAATTATATCTCAGTACACGAGATATAGATAGTTATAGATTACTAGTTATAGATTACTAAAGACTTGACTGAGGCTGGTGAGATTACTGAAGCTCATGAGATTACCTGTGAGATGGAAGCATGCTTATGGAAGGGCTTAGGTCTTTCAATTAGCAACATAATTTGTAAACAATGCAAGTCTGGAGCAAATTGCTCGGTACAAACTTTTATAATTTATGATAACCATAGTATTACAAAAGTTGCAAAATTTTGTAATACTCTGATAATCACAAATTGGAAAAGTTTTCAAGATTTAGAGATTTGAAGATTTGACTTTGAGAAACTGGCTACTTGGTTCCTTATGCGATTCTAGATCAATCATTCATAATATCCACTATAGCATTCCAGTGTTAACCCTCGGGCTACCAATCCCCCCCTACGTTTTTATGCATTAATTTTTTTCATATGGAATATAATTTTTGCAATTGAAGTAGCTGTAGCAGATTCATTGGCGCACATTTTGAGGTAAACATCATGGTGGTAGCCCGCGCCATTCAAAAGTTATACCCGAAATACCCGAGGCACCAGGGGGGTGGAACCCCCTAGTGTTACTACTGTAGCTTATTGACTATTCTTCCTATAAGAGAAACAAATATACCATTCTTTAGAGGGAATGCAAGGTTTCATTTGCATACTTAAATGTTTGTCTTTTGAAAACCGAAAGTGATCAAAATAAATAATAATACCCGTAATATGCGTAAAAATGGCTGAATGGAAGGACTCCCCTGTTAGTTTTTGTCTGTAGCGTATTCATTTATCTTCCTGGAAGAGAAACAAATATACCATTCTTTAGAGGGAATGTAGGACTTCATTTGCATACTTACGTGTTTGTCTTTTGAAAACCGGAAGTGATCAAAATAAATAATAATACCCGTAATATGCGTAAACAATGGCTGAATGGAAGGAATCCCCCGTTAGCTTTTTGTCTGTAGCGTATTCATTTATCTTCCTGGAAGAGAAACAAATATACCATTCTTTAGAGGGAATGTAGGGCTTCATTTTGCATACTTACATGTTTGTCTTTGAAAACCGGAAGTGATCAACATAAATAATAATACGCGTAATCTGTGTGAAAATGGCTGAATGCAGCATTGTACATGTATGCATGCATACATGTACATGTATATATGTATGGATGCATATTTATACGTATATAAACATGTGTAGGTATGTATTTGTGTATCTTGGATACACATATCAGTTTCAAAAAACACATAATCGTATATTTGTTTATCCAAAGAGTACAAAATGTACGCAATAATATAAAATATCGCTAATTATTGTTTTTTTTTGTTAAAAATGATGTAATTTCGAGGTGCATTCACATAATGTACAACTAAATATACCATTCTGTACAGAATTGAATGCTGAATCCACTGTTGTATATCAAGAAATGATATGTGAAACGAAACCCGAAATCCAGGGGGTGGTAACCACGCCCCCTTGGTAGTCAACGTCACAAAAAAAACTTGGTACCCGAGGGTTAATGCTAGACCTACATCTTTTTGCTTTTCAGCTATACAATCTTCCACTGGAGATGTTGGACATCATCTTACAAAAGACATATCTGCATTGGATATTGCATTCATCAACATTGCAGAGAGACGAAGAAGTTATCAGGTCTCTTATTTCAGTAGACGTTTGCTTTAATCGAAGAATTACCAGACAACGGTTCAGGAAGGCAATCTTACGTTACCTGAAAGGTTAGATGTTTTCCAAACATTAGTTTACAATTTATTTACCTCGAACAGTTTACTAAAATAATCCAGTATAATATGAAATCAGTCAGAATACACCTTTACCATAACGCCGTGTCGGCGCACATGAACTCTGGCCAGCAAAATTAGTTCTTATTCCCAGACATATAATTATTTCAGTAAGGTCGTTTGATAAAATTAATTGTTTGGTCGTACGTAAATCAAGAACAAGCTTTCTCGTACCTATTGTTTTAAACTCTGTGTATGTGTGTATGCGCCTTTGTGTGTTTATGTGTGTGTCTGTATGTGTGTGTGTGTGTGTGTGTGTGTGTGTGTGTGTGTGTGTGTGGGTGTGTGTGTGGGTGTGTGTGAGAAGAGAGAGAGACAGACAGACAGAGAGACAGAGACAGACAGAGACAGAGAGAGACAGAGAGAGAAAGAGAGAAAGAGAGAAAGAGAAAGAAATAGAGAGAGAGACAGAGACAGACAGAGACAGAGAGAGACAGAGAGAGAAAGAGAGAGAGAGAGAGAAAGAAATAGAGAGAGAGAGAGAGACAGAGACAGACAGACAGACAGACAGACATACAGACATACAGACAGACAGACACGGAGAGAGACACAGAGAGAGAGAGAACTTTCCTTTTTGAACTTGCTTATCCAGTATAGGCTTCCTCTGTCTTACGGGTTAATCTTCTACACTGTGTCCACGATAAAGTAGATCACTAGACTTTGTAAAATATCTTGGTCATTTGTAGTACTAAAGGTACTAAATTTGGTACACATAAACTTCAGTCTATTCTATCTACACCCTGCAAATTTTATTACAATTGATGCAACGGTTACGAGGATACACCCTTATGAAATTGGGTGGTTCAGGAACCAAGTTACCAACACGTAAAACAGATGCGTGCGCGGCTGATCATCCTGACTCAGCACCAGTTCTTCGACAACATTGATATTTGTTTGCGTTCGTAACGTCCGATCTCGTGATTTCCTTGCAACTGATCCGGTTGTGGCAATCTTTTTAAGCGGCTTGCTGACACCAGCTAGGGACCAATTTTTCATTGGAAATTCTGTAATGAGTCTCCTTGCGCCATACCCCTTCGTCTCTCTCAACTGCTTGATTAAATTCTTGTCCTCTGCACTAAAACCATTTCTTTACAAACAACAGTGTATACTGTTACGTAAAACAGGTATCGTAGTGTAACTGTTTCCGAAAATGACGCTTATAAACAACAGTCTCAGCACCTGCGTTAGCCAGAAAAATGACGTCATTCTATGCGTTTTACGTGTTGGTAACTTGGTTCCTGAACCACCCAATTTCATAAGGGTGTATCCTCGTAACCGTTGCATCAATTGTAATAAAATTTGCATGGTATGGATAGAATAGACCGAAGTTCATGTGTACCAAATTTAGTACCTATAGTACTACAAATGACCAAGATATTTCACAAAGTCTAGTGATCTACTTTATCGTGGACACAGTGTATATATTGACCTTCTATATATTGACCTGATTACGGCTCAGTTTTGATGTTCCATCGGTAGTTGTTCATTAGACACCGGCGCAATAGAAGTTCCTATTTTTGCATTATTATTTATTTAGTTTAGTTATAATTTTTTACCTTGATACATTACAACTTACATGTAGGTAACTCACCAAAGCCTTCAGTACTTAAATGATATCACAGTCACTAAGAACAAAACATTTTTAGTAACCGAGCACTAATCATATAACTCAGATTAATCACTGGTGGGCCTTTACACACACGAGAAGCCCAACCGAAGGAGTTCTATCAAGAGAATACTAAACAGTTGTCTTGGTGTTCTGAGTTCCTAAACAATGTTGCATCGGAGGCCCCAAACGACTAGGGCGGGTGATATCCATGATCCACGATGCCTCTGCATTTCAGCAATCCTACTTAGATGAAGAAATCCAAGCAACCTGAAATCCCCATTACAAAACACGGGTTCACCACCGATTACAAAGTACCTCTCGATGGTTGACGATCGACACCATTTTGGAAGACATCCTGTCCCACTGAATCCATCATTCCTCAGTCACAGTCATCGTAAATAGGTGTGTAGGTCTGAGGTTCAATTCTCAGGCTGAGTATCCATTCACCTCTGAATAGGATTCCGGTCCCTTTTTCTGTGTGGCAACGTTAACATGCGGCCGAATAACGGTAAACGTGTAGTTTAGCGTCGTAAATTATCCGCCATTGCATGGGTTTTAGCGTTGTTCGTAAACAAGTTGGATTGATGAAACGAATTCTCGCTAAATAGAAGTTGGATTGATGAAAATAAGTTTTCCTTAAATCGAAGTGGGGCTGATGAAAAGAATCTTGCGTAAATAGAAGCTGGATTGATGGAAAATAATTCTTAATTAAATAAAAGTGGTATTGATGAAAAATAATTCCTGCTTAAATAGAAGCTGGACTGATGAAACGAATTTTTGCCTAATGGAAGCTGGATCGATGAAAATGATTATCGCCAAAGTAGAAGTTGGACTGATGAAAAACAACAGTGCTACAACGGGCGAATAATATACGACGCTAAACTACACGTTTACCCGAATAACATCGGAAAACACAATAATATCATTCGCAGAATGAAGATGGAAATCAGAAACGTTGACAGGATAACACTGGTACTTTGAACATAGGCCCTAGGCCTATACGAATTTTCTAGAAGAATCACGCTGTGAAGCGAGTAATTTTACCAAATGCGTATACGACGAAACAGGTAGCAACGTGATTAAACACAATCATGCCGAGTCCCGAATGAATAGATAGGCCTAGTAGAGAAATTTCAGTCAGATGCATACAGAATTCTTTGGACAAACTTGTCGATATCAGTTAGGCGACACAGTTGAAAGACACGCTTCGCATGGTTACCAATCCAAAGTTATGGGATTTTGACCAAATCTGAACACCATCTTAAACCTTACGAGGCTGACAAAACTGAGATGCCCGATATTGTAGGCGTCACCTACTTCCGTAAATACTAAGCGAAAGCGACGATGCATGAGAGCATCGGCGTATCGCAGGTCCACAAGAAACGCAACAGCATCCACAGTGGACATATTTTCAAGGCTTTCGAAGACACTATGATAAATTTGAGAAGCATCTGCTATGAAAGAGAGGATCACCAGAAGACCAGCGCGGTTGGGACAGCTTCGTTGGAACAGCTCGATGAGCAGAGAAAGAGTTACTGTGGGCGCAGCTGGAGTCTGTGATGCCCTCTTGGCCTCAAACCAGCACTTCACACCTATTCCTATGTTAAATCGAAAGTTAACAGAAGAAGAGATTTATCATTTACTTAGGACAAAAACGTTTCGTGGCGAAGACATATTGTAATATAGCAGATCTCTGCTATGATTAAAAGCAGTGATAATATTTATATTTTTAGATTTTTATGAAAAAAGCAAGAGAAACACAGCAATCCTTAGAAACAACAAAGATTATTTTCTGAAAAATATTCAACCAAATGACGAGTTCATCGATTCGCTTTTTAACTTCAAATGCATAACGAAAGAGCAACGTCACTTCGTCCAAAGTCAACGTTCACAACGAGATAAGAATTATGAATTCCTGCAAATTGTGAGATCCTTTGACGACAACAATTTTTCAAATATCGCGAAATGTATTCGACACACAAATCAAACGGAAGTGGCAAGGATCATCGAAAACGGAGGAGGTTCACTATTCAAATTTATTTTAAGGGATGATCATTAGCATAATTATATACTTCGTTTAACCCTCAGGCTACCAAGCTTTTTTGTGACGTTGGCTACCAGGGGAGGGGGATGGTTACCACCCCCCCTGGATTTCGGGTTTGGTTTCACATATCATATCTTGTCATAGGCTATCTTGTAATACACCAATGGATTCAGCATTCAATTCTGTACAAAAAGGTATATTTAGTTGTAGGCCTACATTATGTGAAATTGTGAATGCACCTCGAAATTACATCATTTTTAACAAAGGAACCGATAATTAGCGATATTTCATATTATTGCGTACATTTTGTACTTTTTGGATAAGATTATGTGTGTTTTGAAACTGATCTATGTATCCAAGATGCACACATACATGTTTATATACGTATAAATATACATCCATACATATATATCCATATATATATCCATATATATCCATATATACACCGTGTCTCAAAATAAACCGTGCTAAATTGTTTCTGTCAGAACTTCGTCAAATTTCCACCAATTTTAATAATTTTTGGTAGGTAGATGGCAAAATGGCTGAAATTGTATCCTATACATAAATTTTCCACCTCACCTGACTCATACCACCACACTACCTTGTTAACCACAGATGTACCAATGTTTTATATAACGCTTACATTTTATTACATGCAACAAAATATCTGACGACTTAATTAGCACGCAGTAAAGTAAAATATGGTTTACTTAGCAGAGTTTTAATTGTTATGACAGATCTGCTTAAAAGTGTTAGAATTGGTGCTCGAAATGTGCCCCGCTTACATGGACACAAGCGCTTAGACGGCGATGCCACTGGCCGATAGCAACATCAACGATCGACTGGTGAAAGCGCGCCCACTCGTCATCAGACGCGTTTTGAGTTCGTCGACGTTGGCTATACTGGAGCGGTAAACCGTCTCCATATGTTGTTGTCGACTGGGTCAAGAGCCGGTGAATTCGGCGGCCACAGTGTTGGAGGTATGAAATCGGGCGTTTCTCGCTCCAGGAAAGAGACAGTGTCGCGTCCTCGATGCGCCGGGGCGCTAACCTGTTGAAAGACAAATATATCCCCCTGGGATATCCGGCGTATGTCTGGCATTAGCTTCTGGGCATGAAGGTTGTCGCGATAGTATGCCCCATTCACTTGGACACCCGGCTCGACAATTGTTAAAATGTAAGCGTTATATACAAAATTGGTACATCTGTGTTTAACAAGGTAGTGCGGTGATATGAGTCAGGTGAGGTGGAACATTTATGTATAGGATAAAATTTCAGCCATTTTGCCATCTACCTACCAAAAATTATTAAAATTGGTGGAAATTTGACGAAGTTCTGACAGAAACAATTAAGCACAGTTTATTTTGAGACACGGTGTATATCGGTTTACGTTGTGATGCTGTATTCAGCCATTTTCACACAAATTACGCGTATTATTATTTATTTTGAACACTTCTGGTCATCAAAAAACAAATTAATTAGTATGAAAAAATAGCACTACATGTCCTCTATGCAACTGCATAATTTATTTCTCTTCTAAAATAATTTATGAATACGTTATAATCGAAAAAACATAAAAACTGTGTGAAATGTAACCTATTTTCATACATTTTAATTTATTTTGAGCACTTCCGGTTGTCTCAGGTAAACTCAGTGACCATAGAAATGTAGCCCCACATTCTCTCTATAGAATGGTTTAATTTGTGTCTCTTAATATTAAATGACGGATAAGATATAGACGAAAATCCAGGTGGGTGGTATCCACCCCCTGGTGCCTCGGGTATATTGGGTATAACTTTTGAACGGTGTGAGATATCATCTCACATTTTACCTCAAAACGTGTGTAAATGAACCCCCTACAGCTACCTAAAGGTCAAATTTTGATTCCATACGGAAAAAGTTTGAGATAAAACAAACCTAGGGGTGGATACCCCCCCCTTATTAGCCCGAAGGTTAATCATTATAAAACTAGATAGGCCTATAGACCTACACCCGCAGAAAAAATATCAATTTACGAACATCGTTGTGAATATTTTCAGGCTCGGATTGTCTCGAGAAACTGTCTCGGTCTCGAGACGTCTCGGTTTTTTGATGTCTCGATCTCGGTCTCGGATCCCACTGTCAGTGTTGGCTAGTTACTTTTTAAAAGTAATCAGTTACAGTAACTAGTTACTGGACTGCAAAAAGTAACTAGTTACTGTAACTAATTACTTTTTAAAAATAGTAACTAGTTACTGATTACAGTTACTTGTTCAAAGTAACTTTAGTTACTTTTAGTTACCGCACACATTTTTTAAAGTCCAACATCGCTGCATCGATCAGTCTATTAGCGTGTATTCAGCAGAGTAATAGATTAATAATATGAATACTAATGCTCTAATGAAATGCCAGATTAAATATGTAGGCCTCTAGGTTTCTATTGGCTTACAGCAGAAGAAGTACCAGAAATTATTTCTTGCTAAGTCAATTTAAAGTTAATAATATTAACAAGAAATTAATAGGGTCTAATACGAAATCTTAAAACTCTAGTTAAATAGCACATTTGATAACTGCAGGTCTTTATTGGCTCACAACAGAAGAAGCATCTCAAGATCTTCGTCGCTAAGTCTACAGTATTTCGTCTTGGTTTCAGGATTTGGCCACCTAAACTAAGCAGTCGTTCAACCGGTGCACTAGATGCTATTCCGGTATTAAACTTCAGAAAACTTCTTTAACAAATGGAAATGTGTCTAAAGGTCCACGAATTTTTTCATCTGCTAGGTATTAGTTTCTGCATGCAAAATGACTAAAGCTTAAGGTAGCGCATAATATGAACATATTATGTTCTATGTTCACAAAATAAAGGATCGCAAAATATTACACGATGGCTATCATCGCAATTAGTATTCGCCTACGCGAGCATCGGTCGCAAACTTAATTTTCGAGTAACGCAAAGTAACTATTTTATTTAGTTACCGTTACCTCGTAAAAGTAATCAGTTACTGTAACTAATTACTTTTTTGAAAAAGTAACTAGTTACTGTATTAGTTACCAAAAATAGTAATTAGTTACAGTAACGCGTTACTAGTAACGAGTAACGCACAACACTGCCCACTGTATCGGTCTCAATCTCGGTCTCGAGGTCATTTCTTGACGTTTTGGTAACTGTCTCCAAGCAAAAGTGTTGCTCTCTTGTAGAAGCGATCTCCATAGTTCTAGCGCAAACTGTCTTTAGTTCTGAACCTCTGACAGTATCGAGCTATGAAATTGTCATGTGCCGAACGGATAACAAAACACACTAGAACGTTAGAAAGGCTGTGTTTCTGGTATTAACAGATATTGAATTTTAACTTTGTACTTTATTGCTTCATTTCAATTCTATAATTTCTATCAGTGCAAATATCTTAAAATGTCCTCATTAGTCAAATTCGCATTCACGCAATTTGAAATCAATGAAAAAACAAAATAAATGAGACGACCCAGGTCGGCAAGAAAGGCCAGTCCCTTGGCGTTAAGTGGTTCCATGGTTTATTATTATTATTATTATTAAGTAAGGCAAGACAATCATTGTATGCCCTGCGGATTCTTGTTGCGCATGGCCTCACGGGTCTGCAGCTTTATGATGTAGTACGTGTAACAACAGTGGCTCGTTTACTCTATGCATCCCCGGCCTGGTGGGGGTTTGCGGGCCAACAGGATAGATGCCGACTTCAGTCAGTAATAAGCAAGCTAATCCGCCTCCGGTACCTTCCTGAAGACTACCCAAAATTTAAGCGACTTTGTCTTGAAGCTGACACCCGTCTTTTCTCTGCGGTCCTGATAAACCAGGGACATGTACTGCATAGTTTACTTCCACCAAAAAGCCCCAACAATATACCCTGCGACCGCGATCGCACGACCATTGTGTACATCTTGCAGATATTTTACAGCGAAAGACTTTTATTGTTAGAATGCTGTACTCCTATTGACATTAACTTGATTGTTGTTACGATGTATGTACACCGGAGTGCGGATATGCAATTGGTTTTATTAAAGAATATATACTTACTCACTTACTTATTATTATTATTATTATTATTATTATTATTACTATTATTATTATTATTATTATTATTATTATTATTATTATTATTATTATTATTATTATTATTATTATTTAATAATATTATTATTATTATTATTATTATTATTATTATTATTATTATTATTATTATTATTATTATTATCATTTTATTGTCTGAAAAGTCATCTCAGCAGATCTCAGAGAGCGTTGGCAATGTTCCGGAGAGGCAGATGGCATTCCCCCGTTGCAGAGCTACTGAGATACGTTGGAACAAGTACGATGTCTCCAGTGGATCGTGCGTTGCGTCCTTTATCCGGCTTCCCAACTCTAATATGAATTGCAGACCTTCACTGCTCCAAGCGCCGCCGGTTTCCATGGCAACAGCTACAAAGTCATGGCTGGTAGTAATTGTAGAGTATTTCACCCTCTTTGCAACAGTGGCGCGTTCGGCAGCTTCTCCAGCTCCGATTGACGTATACGGAAGATGAGATGTGGCGTAGGTGTCGGACACTGTCACATCCCAAGCCAGACATCGTCCACGTGACCAAGGGATCAGCGTAACACCGTCTGGCCGCTTCCCATCTTCTCTTGAGAGGCCGAGAGGTTCTTTCTGAGCAGGTATTTTCGCTCTGCCAAGAGCTCTCCAGAGGACGTCGTTTAGCATACTGTGCCGCTGCTGTTTACCACCTCCTCCTCTACAAACCAGTCCGTGAAGTCCTCTTGCGTCGACTTTTTCCCGGCAGTGGTGGCACAAATGCGGCTCACAGAGAATCGTGCCTAGCCTCATCCCGACTGCGATCCGTACCTCCTCGTCTGAGAGGCGCAGGCCCAGAGCAGTCACAGGTGGAGCTAGCATCCAGTCACCAGAGTGAGGTGCTCGAGAAGCTAGTAGTCGGGCGCGATCACGTGGAGCGTTAGTGGACTCGAGTAGGCCCTTCCACGCCTTGTCTGTAAATAGGAGATCCCACTCTTTCTGGCGATAAGTTGCTACTCCTGTGGGTGGTTCTGCACCTGTCAGCGTCATCCAAGCAGTGAGTGCTGAATTCGCCAGTTCGTACGGTATTTCAGCTGACTCTGTCGGTAAGATGCATGTCTGAAGTTCGTTTGTGCTTGCAGCAGAAGCCAGGAAGGCGGAAAGTGCCAGCGTAGATGCACAACGAACACCCAGACCACCATCTCTCACCGGCAGAGAAGCCTGGAGCCAACGGTCGTCGTCAAGGTCTACATTTAAGATGGTTGAAAGACCTTCTCTCAATAAGTGGTCGAATCTGGCCAGGCCTGGGCAATCAGTACAGACAGCTGTGCGCAAACTGTATAACAGCTTCGGCACACTTAAACTGCTTCTTAGTAGGACCAGAGCGTCATGTGTGTTAAGTATTGATAATCTTTGTATGGCTCTTTCAAGATCGTTAGCTTTAGATTCCACGACCATATCCACAGCTAGACCGGGTAACAGAGGTGCACCCAACAACGTCATATGCTCGAAGGTCGTGCTCTTGAACTCTTGAAAGGCCGGGTCATCAATCGGCATCCGCATGTTGTGGCACGCGATTTCGCATTTGCTGCGGTTTAAGAGTAAACCCAGGTTCTTTGCTTCCTGCGCAATCAGATGAACATCATCGGCCACTGTCTCCGGTCATTATTATTATTATTATTATTATTATTATTATTATTATTATTATTATTATTATTTATTATTATTATTATTATTATTATTATTATTATTATTATTATTATTATTATTATTATTATTAGATTATTATTATGATTATTATGATTATGATGACTATTATGATTATTATGATTATGATGACTATTATGATTATTATGATTATGATGATTATTATGATTATGATGATGATTATTATGATGATGATGCTTATTATTATGCTGAAGATTATTAACCCTCAGGCTACCAAGCTTTTTGTGACGTTGGCTACCAAGGGGGGGTGATTACCACCACCTCTGGATTTCTGGTTTGGTTTCACATATCATATCTTGTAATAAACCAATGGATTCAGCATTAAATTCTGTAAAAAATGGTATATTTAGTTGTACATTATGTGAATGCACCTCGAAATTACATAATTTTAAAGAAAAGAACCGATAATTAGCGATATTTTATATTATTGCGTACATTTTGTACTTTTGGATAAACAAATATAAGATTATGTGTGTTTTGAAACTGATCTATGTATCCAAGATGCACAAATGCATGTTTATATACGTATAAATATACATCCATACATATATATCCATATATATATCCATACATATATATCGGTTTACGTTGTGATGCTGTATTCAGCCATTTTCACACAGATTACGCGTATTATTATTTATTTTGAACACTTCCGGTCATCAAAAATAATTAATTAGTATGAAAAATAGCACTACATTTCCTCTATGCAACGGCATAATTTATTTCTCTTAAAAATAAATTATGAATACGTTATAATCGAAAAAACATGAAAAATGTGTGAAAGTGTAACCTATTTTCATACATTTTCATTTATTTTGAGCACTTCCGATTGTTTTAGGTCAACTCAGTGACCGGAGAAATGTAGCCCCACATTCCCTCTATAGAATGGTATAATTTGTGTCTCTTAATTTTAAACGACGGATAAGATATATTCGAAAATCTAGGGGTATCCCACCCCCCAGGTACCTTGGGTATATTTGGTTTAAGTTTTGAGCGGTGTAAGATATCATCTCACATTTTACCTCAAAACGTGTGTATATGAACCCCCTACAGCTACCTAAAAGGTCAAATTTTTATTCCATACGGAAAAAGTTTGAGATGAAAAAACCTAAGGGGGTGGGTGGATACCACCCCTCCCCTTGGTTTTCCCGAGGGGTTAAGATGATGATGATGATTGTTATGATGATGATGATTATTATTATGATGATTATGATGATGGTGATGGTGATGGTCATGGTTATGGCTATGGTTATGGTTGTGGTTATGGTTATGGTTATGAGTATGATTATGATTATGATTATGATTATTATTATTATTATGAATATTATGATTATTATGTTTATTATGATTATGATTATGATTATGAATATTATTATTATTACTATTATTATTATTATTATTATTATTATTATTATTATTATTATTATTATTATTATTATTATTATTATTATTATTATTATTATTATTATTATTATTATTATTATTATTATTATTATTATTATTATCATTATTATTGTCACCACCACCACTACCACCACTAGACGTTGCTACCCGGCTTCGCACTGGTAATGCTCTGTCTTATATATCGTTCCCGCTTGATTTGCGCAGTTAACCCGTTTTGGACCAATGTTCGTTTTACGAACACATATTTTGATGACATCACATTGGTTGACATCATCACTTTAGTTTTCTGTTCATGTGCTCTTATGTAAGCGAAAAGTTTGATTTGTCGGATAAATCGCAGAAAAATTTTATTTTGAAAGTTTTGAACTGTTTTTATCCACCTAGTTTAACTTGCGGAAATCTTGAATACTTGAATGCACTCACGGCCACAGGCTAAAAAGTCAAATCTTGCGACGACTAATTCGATCACTTACAATCATTCAATCGTCCTGAAACTTGGCAGATAGACTCGCCCTCGCAGACACTTCATTCTATCAAAATTTCAGCTCCCCAAAAAGGCTAGCTTATAGAATCGGGGACTCAACTTTTCGAATCGGGGGAATCACCTTTTCCCATCGATATCTATATTTAGAACGTTCTAAATATAGATATCGAGCGACGTAAAATGAACGCGGACTATATATTTGTAGAGGTGACTGCTTCATAAGACGGATTATAGGATACTAGATGGATATAGTAAAAACTTTGTTTTACTATTGGCTGTATTTTATTGATTCTAATGCTAAATACCTCAATTCCAGGTATGTTCACCGTCTTTTGTTTGAAAATTTGTAATTTTGGTTCGATGTGTGATATCGCACGAGCTGATGGGCATTTGACAAGTGCACATATTTAGCACCAAGCACATGCCATTTGCATAATTATACTGTAATAAATGGAGTCGTAAATTTTTTCATATCTGGGTCATGTTCGTTTTACTATCATAGGTCCAATATACTGATGGCGTCAATCAATCAACGTTCATTTTACACATGCATATTTCTGATCCTGAAGTACATGTATCAACCAAATGCCACATATATATATATATATATATATATATATATATATATATATATAGGTAAACGTGTGTTTAGCGTCGTAAATTACTCCGCCATTGCATGGGTTTTCAGCGTTGATCGAAAAGAAGTTGGATTGGCGAAGAGAATTCTTGCTAAATAGAAGTCGGATTGATGAAAATAATTTTTCGTTAAATAGAAGTGGGCCTGATGAAAAGAATCTTGCTTAAATAAAAGCTGGATTAATAGAAAATAATTCTTCATTACATAAAAGTTGTTTTGATGAAAAATAATTCCTGCCTAAATAGAAGCTGGACTGATGAAACGAATTCTTGCCTAATAGAAGCTTGGATCGATGAAAAGGATTCTCGCCAAATAAAGAATTTGGATTGATGAAAAATAAAAATGCTACAAAGGCCGAATAATTTACGACGCTAAACTACACGTTTACCTATATATATATTTGTGTGTGTGTGTGTGTGTGTGTGTATTGTGTGTGTGTGTGTGTGTGTGTGTGTGTGTGTGTGTGTGTGTGTGTGTGTGTGTGTGTGTGTGTGTGTAATAAGCAATAAAGGACCCTAAATTGATGGCTACGGAGTACCAATCAATACACAGGTAAGGATTCAACACGTGATGAGGATGACAGCCTCGGTAGTCAAGTTGTCTGGCAGCTTCTGACTACAGTAGAACATCCCCAGTAGACTGTCCAAAATAATTTTTTATCGAAAGTTCAAGATTAGAACCCACCATGCAGTCCATCTATTAAAAAACTAACATACTGAAAAAATGAGCAAAATTGAACCATATTTAGGGGTTGCGCAAGCCACCCAAAGTTATGTTAGGTATACTTGAATTCAGCATTGCGCCCTGATGACAAACAAACATCAGTACAATGGCATGACAATGTATTCACCGTTTCAGCGTTTGAAGTCTGTGATTAAATTTAGCATTTTGGGTAGGCAAAATACTAGTTTTAAAGGGAAAACGTCATAAATATTTTAATTTGTCTTCATTAAGTGGTCGTTTCAGCACTGGCAGCGGCACCATCCAAACTTGCCAGCAAAGTGTTCTTGTTTTGAGTCAGGAAATTAATTTCGATGCGCATTAACAACGTGAAGCCAATACTGTTTCTGATCTTCGTCAATTGTCAGGATTGAGTTGTACTCATAGATTAGCTTTACACTTCTCTCTGCGGTGTCGTTGACTACTTTGAGTTACATGACGACTGCCTGTGATTCAAGATAATCTTCATTTTCATTCCAGCTTTCCGGTTTAATGCTGTAGACAGTAGTGGTGACCTATCGAATTTCTTGGTGTCTGTATTCAGCCAATTGCAGAAGCCGAGACAGGACAGGAGTTTGAAACAATGCATGGACGTAGGCCTACACATCTCAGACAAATAGAAGGAAATTGAAAATACCCCTGTCATAAACTGGCTTCAGTTTGAAAGAAACCGAAACATTTTTCTGGTCGAAACATCCACATCTCTAATGAATAAAACTCCAGGCGTTATAAAGTGAATTCCTTGAGAGTTAGTGCTCCACCCAGATAACTACGAACTTTCGCCTCAAAATCAGTAATCCACTGCTGTCTCAAATCTACTCGAGTTATTTCGACGCCAATGGTCAAGAAAACGGTGAAGTATTATTAGAATGCCTGGACCAGTTGAGGAAGCAATTTTCGTGACACTGAATGCCTCTTCAGCAGCAATTAACATCACGTAATGACGACCTGCTAGATGAAGTAAGTTCCGACCAAGTCCCTTTTCTATCAGAGTTCACGTCCCAGCTTTCTGTCCAGTATTGCTCGGTGGTGTCAAAGCGCATCCCCTTAATCTTCCTTCTCAGCTACCAGTCATCTGTTTAGATGATAACGGCGCTTGCCTGAGCTTCTCCAGTGCCTGAGTTAATCTTCGGGACACGAAGAATTTGCTCTGTTCCAATGCCAGACACAATCATAGGCAGCCGATCTACCTTCTCGCAGCCAGTGATGTCTGGCAACAACTTACCATCTCAATGAACAACCATTGCACAATCTGAAGAGAATTCGTTTTTGATCATAGAAGCACGATCTTCTTGATAAAATCTTCAAGCTTGGCGAATAGAACTGCGACTCATATGCGAGTCCCGAACTTCATGTCTTTGAGATTGAACAGTTGCAGCCAATAGATGTGGATGGGTTTCTGCCATGTTAGTGACTTTTGTTTGATTCATACTTGCAGCTTCCTGCTTAGTCATGGTAGCTCTCTTGCTGAGCTGTGTACAGTAGATGATGATTGTTGTTTTTTCATCCTCTTTATAGACTACCACAACATGTGAAACTGCCTTCCAGAGGTGTGTCCTTATCACTGCTGCTCGACTACAGATCCTACTGTGCTTGTTAAAACTTCGATATCATTCTTTGATCTCTCACGCTGCTCTTGTGTAGGTCTTTGCTTTAATAAATTTCTTTTCCATTTTATGAATCAAGACTCTAT
>JACEVL010000107.1:58563-284475 GCA_020284085.1 Aporrectodea caliginosa
TTCTTCATCCTCTTTTATAGACTACCACAATATGTGTAACTGCCTTCCTCAGGTGTGTCCTTATTCACTGCTGCTCTGACTACAGACTGTGCTTGGCCAAAACTTCGATATCATTCTTTGATCTCTCACGCTGCTCTTGTGTAGGTCCTTCGCTTTAATAAATTTCTTTCCATTTTATGAATCAAGATTCTATACTCTCCTGCCATATAACCCCTCTGACCTTCTCTCTGAGCTACTTGGAAAGCCCAGTCTTCTGGAATCTTGATGAGACTTTGAGCGCCCATCGAAGAGCAAAATGACTCAAGGTGCGTGAAACTTCTAATCACTTGCGCAACCCCTAAATATTCTCAAATGTGGATGAAATTGCACCTGAATTATTTTTTTATATAGTGGACTCCATTGGCACCCTCTAATAATAAAAACTGAAACTTTATATTTTGCCATGTAGTCGTGGACCAGTCTAATCCCCAGTCTCACAATTTTACTTTCCACTACTTCTTCACTTCATTGGAACTCTATACAACACTTATGGATACAGTTTTTGCTGCCACTGGGACAATACGGGGAACTGCTTGTGAGACTGCCCTCTCATGAAATCCAGTGCGATGAAGAGAGCAGCGACGAGCAATCGAATATCAGGGCAATGGAAGTGTCGTGGTGGCATTGTGGAAAGACAGCAAGCCAGTGTTCGTAGCATCAGACCATGTCGGTGTGACTCCAACTGTGTCCAAGAGGACGCTACTCAAGTGTTTACAAGTTAACTGCCCTATGATGATTTACTCAGCACAGCAAGCACAATGGGTGGTACTCGACCTTAGGGCCTACTTGATAGGTTAAGTCAATGCAGGCCGGGCATGCGCGGTAATAAGTCAGGGTTCTGCTTCTGCACCCATGCCGTAAGCGCATGTATAGTGACTGCCTGAAAGGTGCACTGTGGGAGGTTGGTGGGGGAAAGGATCAGTTTTGGAGTTTGAAAGCGATAAATCAAAACGAACCCTGCTCCTGGGAAGTTTCAGCCAGCTTGCTGGGTTGTTGCACTGAAAGCAGTTCTACCCGGCATACGCTATGACAGTGACGCCCACAATAATTATGGAGAAAGGAAACACTGAGGACCGTTGCAAACTGTGGATGGCTGCAGCAAAAACACACTGCACATGTGCGTGAAGTCCAACAAACGCCTTCATCAGAAGTGTTTCACAGCTTTTCATATTCCAGCGTTGCATCTATAGAGTCGAACACATGAACAGTCAGAATTTTAACAATTTCGATGCCACTGAGTACAAATCTTAGTCATTTCTGATATAACAATAAGTTGATGCTGAAAACATTACACTTCAGACGGTTTTAACAGCAATTATCAATTTTTATTACGTTATTGTGTTACAATATAATTTCATAGGCTACATGTTCGATATTTCACATGTTGTTAGTAGACTATCGGCCCAATGTTCGCAAAGCGAACATATGCAAATTTGCATACCTTATTTTAGAATAGTCAAAAAACATAATACATACGTTCAAACATAGCCATCAAGGCCCCAATAATTATCACAGTTCATAAAAAATTGTCCTAATAAAGTTTTGGTCCAAAACGGGTCAACTTTGGCTGCTTCTCTCTGGTAGATCTACTCACCAGTGGTAACGCCCGTATATTTGAATCCCAAGTTGCTCTATCCTGTTGTGGACGGACCGGCTCTGGCCGATGGACTCTTCTGCTGAAGGGGTGTGTGGACTCTACCAGGATGCCTCATAACTCCCTATCTCAGCAATTCTTCGGTGGGTCCACTCCCGTAAGTCCTCTGTCAGGAGATTTAGTAGCAACCACAAAGTTCAACGGACAACGTTCGAACAGTTCAATCGTTTATTAAAACTTAACAGCAGATGTCTACGAAAGGAACAAACTTCACACTCAACTCAATCTCTCCAAGAAGACTGACTCTCTAACATATAAGCTCTGATTAAAGACTCTCGAAAAATTCCCTCCTCCTAACTGTGGAAACCGAACCCCTTTTATAGGGAATTCCGGTTAAGAAAATGAGCCGGTTAAGCAATGAAATACATATGGTTAAATTCTTGGAGTTAACCTCCCATTACCACCATAAGAACCAGAGGTTAACATCTGGAAAACCTTTACCAATAAAACCCATGAGATTACCGCCTGGTTAAATCCTAAACTTAACCGCCCAAAAAGACCACGTACTTCTCGGTTAAAATAGCCCAAACGTTAACCGCCAAAGTTAACCGAAATGTACTTAACCGGTTAAAATAGCACATAAGTTATCCGCCCAAGTTAACCAAAAATGTACTTAACAACCTCATCACCTATGTACCTAATGACCTTACCTATGTACCTAATGACCTTATCACACATTACTCACTACACTCACTAACCTTAAAATAAAGGGAAATTGGAGGTTTCTCCACACTGTATATAGTTCCCGCTGGATTTGATCATGTAAAATGTAGGCCCATTCCTTCTCTTTTCCCGATAGCGATCGAATAATTATAGCCTCAACCCTGCTCATTTTTTCAATGAATTGATCGGATGAGTCCCAACCCTTCACCACCGCTCGCCCGTTTGAATAGACGCCACGCAATTTAGTGTCCCCGTGCAAGGTCCGTGCTAGCCCAAAATTTAAATATCTGAAATAAACCAGCATGGACAAGCGAACCGCGATCCACACGCTCTCTATAATAGCACAGAGGCGCATGAGACGCAACATACGCAGCTCTAACCAATGTACCTAGATGACGTCTTTGGTTTTGTCGGAGAAATCCCGAGATGCCTGGCGAATGCTCTATTAAGAAGGCCGTGTGCCGAATGACGTTATTAGAAATCAGAAATGACGACATATTTTTGGAACGGTAGGCTAGTCCAGTTCGACATTTTAAATGTCCGTATATCGGCATTTGAAGTAAATTACGAGCTGAAAATAATCGCGTTTACCACAAAGCCTCGTTAGAATGTTTTACAAAAAAATTCAAATCGATAAGGCGTTACCTTTTGGAGCCTCTAGTAGGATGGAAAAACAAACAAGCATTCAAACAAACATAGCCTACAAACAAAGAAACATACAAAGAAGCAGAAGGACAGACTTTGAGAAATATTGTATAAGATTATTATATAGGAAACACTCATTCAGTTTGTAACTAATTATAATTTATTTAATGAAACTGCAGTTAACTAAAAAAAACACATGAAACAATTCCTGAATATTGTATTTTTTTGGTTTTAGTTGTCGTAAAAGTCAAAGTTAAAATTTGCGACATAGCGTTTAGTCCTACAGCTTCCATTGACCTAAAGTCACTTCATAAAACAATAGAAGATCTTCGAAACAGAATCAAACCAAGATCACATCAAACAGATAAACTCATCAATCAACTGAAGGATGAAGGCATAGAAATCCTGAACTCTCAACTGGACAGACAGACTGTGGTCGTTTGGATCTGGTGTCGTTCACAATCAGCCCTTAAATATATTCAGAAGCTGTACAAATCGAATCAGCTGAGCGATGTATTCGAAAATATTCAACCATCTACTTCAAAACGGATCAACGTCGATAGTAATCAATTCAAGAAAACCGTTGGCACGTTCCAATGAACTCACTCGTAATAAGGAAAATTTTAAACGCGCAACCAAGACATAGAGCTAAGTTGCATGAAAATACATAGACAGCGTTAGCTAACAAAATTAGTAGGATGTTGAGGCGGAAATAGAAAACCTGAAATTTATGTGAATAGAGTTAAGTGAATTGAAAACAGAGACTCAGAAACAGAGGCTGGGAAAATGTTTCTAATAGAGGGAGAAACTTTATCTACCAAGAAAGGTTTTCATAAAGCGCAGTATTATCGTCAAGCTACTGAAATTGTGTATGTCGCCTAATATGAGTGAAATCAAGACATTAGATGAAACCATAAAGTGGAATTGGAAGACAAAGTATAGAAATGGTAACCCACACGTGGATAAGGCACAGAGGCAACAAAAGGCTTGTAGTCAGAATCCGTACTGTAAAAGTATGAGATGCACGATGATAAATGACAAGGACTGGTAATCAAAATGAGACCAAGTAATTGGTGTGTCGCTAATGAGAAACAAAAATCAGTTAATTAGAAAGAGAATAATTTTTTAGGTTAAAAGGTTGAAAGTGAAATATGTAGGCCTAAGCAGTAGAAACCAGCAGCAGACAAACTCAGAAGGAAGACAATGGAAGAGACAATGCGCAGCAAAATAATAATAACACTTGCAAGATGCACCTCAATTCTAATTAATAGAAATTAGCATAGCACAAAAACAAAAATAAAAAAATTAAAACTAACTACTATTAACCCATTCATGGCCATGTTCCAAAATTCGAACACGCCAGAAAAATACATATTTTTTAGGCAGGGTACCAGCTGAATATTGTATTCGTAAATACATGATGTCATTGGTAAATAGCAAGGTGAAGGTCGCTTGTTTTTATAAAAATCAGGATGATTTTCGTCTGGCAAATAATTGATTAATTGTAAAATTTAGCCGTTCGGAAAAAGCGAAACTTCAAAAATTTCGTTTTGTGTGAACCTGCACAGGTAAAATTATTTTATCTCCTATTATAATTAGCTCAAATGTTGCTTTTGTTGTATCAAATGGCAGCTTTGTTCCTTTGGAGCCTAAAATTGGCCTACTATACACAAATCGCAATGTTCCAATACTGGAACATGGCTACATGGCAATGCAATTCTCAGTATTATAACACTTCATACGCTTCTGTCGTTCAGTGCGTCTGTAAGTGTAGGCCTATTATTTTGTCCTAAGCCAAGCGCTATATTGTATTGTATTTGAACACTTGTTATAGCGCCTCAACCAGATTTCACATTCAGAGGCGCTCCCGACTACTGCTGTTGTCAGAGTTTCACGCCGAAGCGCATGAGCAATTGCGAGTGAAGGACTTGCCCAGGAGGTACCTACGCGGCGGCTTGAGGTGGATTCGAACCCGCAACCCTCCGGCTGCAAGGCACCAAATATACCCCTAAACCACCGCGCCCCAGTATATTGTGTTGTGTAGTGTGTTGTATTGTACTCCACGTTTATAATGCGACCGAGTCACCCGCAGTAAAGATCCAAGAAATTAATCTCTGATAAACCGACCCGACCGGGAAGCGAACCCGGGGCGCCGGCGTGACGAGCGAGCACCAGCCCACTCGGCCACTCAGGATCCTATATGTAATGCTTTCTCAATGCTTATATTATTTGTTGCATTCAAATAACGTATGCACACATTTTTATAGTAGCCTAAGCAGAAAAACTTTAAAATCAATATATTCAACACTCGTTGTTATGCCTTTGTTTCAGCCACAATGAATGTACGGACCTTTTATGAGAAGAAAAAAACTGTAACTGCCCCAACGCTAAATGAATTACTTGACAATATTACAACCCGCAGTTTCAGTTCTGCAGATGTTTTCATAACGCCACCTGGCGATGAATCTGATGGTGACTCTGACAAATCCAACACAGAAAAAGGCAGCGACTACATTGCAGATCATTTGAGAAGCAAGATTTTGAATTAGATTTTGAAGCTACAATAGATGCAGAAGATAGTGGGGACAGTGATGGAGAGGAAGAGCACAGTGTAGCTATTCCAGAAGGAAGTAATAAAAGCAGAGCTGCAGCAAAGAAGAGAAAAATTTCAAAGACTGTGGAAAGGTGGAAGAATGGTGACTTGAAGCCACAGCACGTTAGTGGTTTGAGCGCCGTTTCTCAACAATGTTATCACACACAAAATACCCCTACAGAACTTTTTGAAATGTTCTGGCCCATTGAATTCTTTGAGTACATCAAGAACCAGTCTGAACTGTATGCCAGACAGTGTAATGCTACCAGTATATTTGAAGTAACAGTTGATGAACTGAAGCTGTTCTTCACGGTGTTGATGATATCAGGTTATAGTTCACTACCTCGAAGAGACTTGTACTGGAGTTTAGATGCAGACATCAGAAATGTAGCTGTTGCCCAGGCCATGCCAAGAAACAGAATCTTCATTTTGCAGACAACACTAACTCAGCAGCTGACGACTAGTTTCGCTTTTTCCGTACGGCTAAATTTTACAATTAATCAATTATTTGCCAGACGAAAATTATCCTGATTTTTATAAAACAAGCGACCTTCACCTTGCTATTTACCAATGACATCATGTCTTTACGAATACAATATTCAACTGGTACCCTGCCTAAAAAATATGTATTTTTCTGGCGTGTTCCGATTTATTTATAATACCAATATTAATAAATAAATTTTAGAATATGATTACCCTAAATATGCGCACTAATCATTGTTCTGTTTTTATTTCAGTCATGCGATCGATTCGCTTCAACTTCACTCACAGAATCGTCGCAGGAGAAACAGAAGGTATAAGAGGAATGACTAAACTGCGAAATGAAATCTATATTCTCTGTCGATCATATTCTAAGGATCCAAACGTAATTCGTGTCTTTGAGGATCGAAGTCCATTTCGTCTTCAGAAGGAAATTAAAATAAAAGAGATTAAATATCTCAGAGACATTGGATCCAGTAAGAAGGAAAATTGTCTCTACGTCTCTGACTCAAGTTGCATCTGGAAGATAATAAGAAAAACACGTGACGAACACAAAATCATCAGATGGCTGACCCATGATTCTAAGTCAAATAACCATTGGTCAGTGTCCAAAGATGGTCACTTATTGATAGCCGATTCTATGTCGTCCATTCTGACAATCTACGGATCAGACGCGAAACTTATTCGATCCATTCATTTAACAAGAGACATCAAGAAACCAAATCACGCAGTGGAAACATCCATCGGGAATTTCATCATCCTTCACAAATTGATTGAACAGGAAAATGATATCAAGAGTGGATCAAAGGGGAGACAGAGTGTAATGAAATGGGGCATAAGTGAAGTTACCAGAGATGGGCAGATGGTGATCCGTCGTTTTATGCCTTCAAATGAAACTCAACGACTGCTATCTTTACCGGAAAAAATTATAACTAGGCCTAATCAATATTTCTTACTCGATTCAGACGATCGAGTGTTTATCGCTGACAGAAGGAATAATAGAATTATTCTCTTGGATTCCGATCTCAAATGGAATCAAATTCTTTCTACAATACGAGAAGAAAGACAGGGGTTCATTGCTCCTTGGAGTCTGTGTTACGACGAAGAAAAGAAACAATTTATCGTCAGCGTATATCAGGAAGTTAATATTTACACTTAGGCTATAGTCGAAATGACCTCAATTTCTGTGCATAAATGCTGACAAACAAATGTTCCTTTAGAACTCTTCCAGGTTATGAGATAAAAATACTAATTTCAACAATGTAGGCCTATTATAATTGTAATATTTAATTTTTTGAACTCTTCTTGTAAGCATCTGAAAGGCGAACTTAATTTGTGAAACTGGACACTGGTGGTGTTGGAAAGGCAGACAGCAACAATAATAATTGTCAAGCGTCATAGGCTATACAGATCCCGACTCTGTCTAGAATCTTGTGATGGGAAAGCACATAGCCTACAAATCATTTAAAAACACAAACAGAATGTTGATTACATCAAAGAACCGATACTGGAGAAAAACTTTGAAAGTACAGTAACAATTAAGTGAGTATCCTGATGGCGAATACGAAAACCCATACGGGCGAAAACCCTACAGGTGCCAATTATGTCATAAATCATTGAATCAAGATGGTGCTCTGAAAAGGCACATGAGAATCCATACTGGTGAAAACCATACAGGTGCCAGCTATGTCAGAAAGACATTTAATCATTTAATCACGGTGCTCATCTGAAAACGCACACGAGAACCCATACTGGCCAAAAACCATACGAATGCCAGTTGTGTCACAAATCATTTATTCGAGGAGAGACCTTGACGGTGCATATGAAAACCCACACAAGAGTTAAACCATACATATGTGAGGGTTGTAATAAAGGATTCACCGATATTGGACATCTAAAGAGTCACAGAAGAACTCATGCAACTGAGAAAAACACTCGCGCAATAAACCTTATACCGAGAGCAGTTCTTCAGCCAAGCAGTTTAAACTCCATGCAGGAACACCGCAACATTATCTTAAAATGACAAGTAAAGTGATTGCTAACCTGTGTGATAATTTCATCAGAATTAGTAGGCCTAGTCCTTTTCCGAATATTACAGATGGTGGAAGTCTGTATATTGCAAAGTTCAAATCTCCAGTGAATACAAAAGTGTCTTTATCAAAATCTTTTGGATGTGGCATTTGCGACGACATGCTTGAAATAGAAAAGGAATTTTTGGAGCATTTTTCTAGCCATCGATTTTCTCCACCTGATGATATAGCTGCTGACCTGTGCTGAATTGTTATTCCGCGTAATTACAGTTGAAAACATATGGAATTAGATTTATAATGAACAGGTGCTATTATGGAAGTGCAGGATACCTACATGTACATAAATACGAATAGTTACTTTGTACCACTTTCATTTCAGAATACTTAGACAGTAGGTATTCTGATGTAGTGAATCCAGGGATTGCTCCTTATGTAATTGTAAGACTATAATTGCTGCATGCCTTCCAAATGAAATTTTATGCAATCTGCTAGTAAAGACGGAGTAAAGACTTTAGCTCTGGATTCCACTACTTCACTAATTTATTGTTAAATATTAAATTTAGCTGCACAAATACTTCGGCTGGACTAGATATTTAATAGACCGGTTAGCTGTTCATCATTTTGTGAGACTATTTTTAGACTCTTAATAAAAATTATTGTCGGTGTTTTAATAACATATTAAATATTTCGATTAATTGGCTTATTCTACTTAGATTAAGTGTTAGGCGTTATGCTTGGTCATTACGAAATATAAATGTGTAATCAAGATTATCAAATGTTCTGTATAATATATTGGTTTCTTGTTGTCTTTGGTAATATTTATGTTAATTCTGTTATTAGCCTCTAAGTAAATAGGCTGCATGTCGTGCATTGCACATGTACTTTAATTTCTCTGAATGGAATATGATACTCTTAAAAACGCATTTTGGTCAGCTGTTTGATGGCCACTCGTTGAGCGCTTCTGTGAGACTCTTAGTGGCGCTTTATAAATGTCTTGTTACATTACATTACATATTTGTTTAATAGGCTACATGTTCGCTGAAATTTTATACTTCGCATTGATAGTTTTCATTTATGATCAACTCAATTATATCCTTATTCGAAAGTAACGTGAGCACTGAGCAGCCTTACTGTAGAGTAGCTTAAGAGTAAAGCTTTAGTGGCAAATTCATTCATTCATTTCAGAGATTTATATAGCGCCCCTTCAAGATTATGACGCATGTAGGGTACTTTCACATGGCTACCTACTCTAAAATCACTGTGAGTTTAAGATGCTGATACTACACATAGATGTAATTTTCTAACAGCATGTACTCCATCTTATCTCAATGTCTTCGCTTCTCCTCAGTCTCTTCCATTCCTGGTCACACAGTTTGTCCTCGTAGTCCAAGCCCCAAACTTTCAAAGTCATTATTATTATGCCTTTATTAGTGATACTATAATTGCGAAATCATCACTAGTGGTCGCTAGCTGTGATAGTACCGCGTATATGAGGAGTATAGGTCCTTACGTCATGCATAACGCTGATCGTTAGCTTTATAAAACCAGGACGGTTTTACAGTGGGACTCTCACCGTGCCTCAACTCTAAGCCTAGGGAAGCTACTCCCCTTTCGTCTAAATTATCTATCAGAATGGCGGAAGTGTCGTCCGTGATTCCCGGATGTGATGGGGAATGACTTTCGACTCCCACGACGCGTCAGTATTCGTTGTGATCCATCATCATCCTACGTGTAGTCTGTACAGTTGATTACCGTGATTTCATATCCAGATTTCATTACTACCTCTGGAAGTCTAAGCATATCTACGGGAGTCGGATTTCGAACCCCATACCCAATCTATCATTGGAGCAGTAACATCCTGTCTCTATTTTAGTGCAAGATCTACGGATTTTTCTTCACACAGGATCTGTCAACATGGAATGGACAAAATCCGCTTGCTATTGAGTCATGTTTATAAATAGGTCAAAAATTTAAATTATAATATCAAGTGAGCTTCTAATTTGCAATGCAGTAGGCTAACACAAAACCTCTGATTTGTTTCGCAAAGCCTTGACAATAATCATAGGCTATCTCGTTAGGCCAATAAGTTCTAGTCTTATTTAAAGTCTACACGAAGCTCACTTCGACTGCAATTTCGTATAAGCTTAGAGCAGGAATCGATGTAGAAATTACTATGCTCGGATCTGAAGGACAGCGCGATTGGTCTTCCAGGGGGCGCCAGGGATTTGCGAAAAATCATTATTTTTATTAAATATTACAATAGTTTTAGTAGTGCTTAAAGTGTAAAAAAGAAGTGCCTGGACGCCCCTAACGGTCTTACCTTTCCCTCCCCTCCTCCCACCAATACCCTTTTCCCAACCCCTCTCTCCAACTTCCCATCCTTACTCCCATCCCTTCCCCAGTCCCTCTCCTCACCCCTCTCCCTCCAATCAGAGGTGCGACTATAAAATGTTTCCTGAGGTGATCATATTGCAAACGCCAAAGGCACCATCGAAGCCGTGAGTACTGAGTTTCCATGCGTAGGCTATAGGCCTAACGACTAGGGTGTCTGAGGGAGCGTCATGAGCTCCCTCAGCGTGGTCTGGGGCGGAGCCCGAGAAGCCAACGCATTTTGTAGCAATTGTCATCAAATGGAACACGTTATAGGCTCTTGTTTCCAGCAGTTTCTGAACGATAAAGTTATGAGAACTTCATGGTTTAGCCAGATTCCCAGACTAACACCACAACAATTTCATTGTTTTATTTTAAAAGAAACAGGTTTCGTCTTTACCTTTCGCCTTTCGGCTCTTTCAGAAGTGTCTAGTTAATTTTTGCAGTCAAAATCCATTTTAAAAAAATTCTGTTTTTGTAAAAATTATTGGCTATGCATCTTTGTCCAGTTGTATAGCCGATCGACGCCGCTACCTTGTTAGCAGATATTCTCAATAGGCTTTGCAATCCTGTGGCACACAATTTCCCCGGTGACTTCTTGTGAGACGAAGCCTAGAAAATGCTCTCCGGAACAAAATGTGACTGGTATACGGCAAGGGTATATCGTCATGCGGAGCAGACTGACTTTTGTATAAAGAAACAATTCACTTAATTCCAATTCACAATTTTCAACTCTTATTAACCCATTAGTGCCTAGCGTCCCCAAAAATGGGACACTATTTCAAAAATTTACATTAAATTAAATCTGCATTAAAGATACAATTTATTGTAATAGCTATCACGTCAAGATGCTGATCAAACTATTTTGACGATAAATGCGCACCAAAAATGGTTTCTTGGCTGAAAATTGTGTTTTGATCAGCCCTATGACCTAGTTTCAGCTAATGTAAACATTTCGGACATTTCGCGTCTAATTTAAAAAAAGTTGCGTGCATTTCTACAGATCTGTCTTAGGTTTCACAAAGGTTGGTATACAATATTGCAAAAATTATTGCACTGGTTCATTTTTATCAAATATAACGTTTGCAATTAATCATTAAGTCACTGTCCCATTTTTGGGGACGCTAGGCACGAAAGGGTAGGCTATTTCAACACACACAGTTTTGCATCTTCTATGGTATTATATATGGTGGCTACGCGTCGATAGTCCGAAGGTTCGATAGTCCGAAGGTTCGATCATCCGAAGGTTTCATGGTTAAACATATATGTACATGTAGGTCTATATGTACATAATTATATATGTATAATTGTATATGTACATTATATGTATGTATGTGTATCTATATATAATTACATATGTATGTATATGTATATGTATGTTTGCATATATATATGTATGTATATCTATACATAATTATGTATATATATGAATATATATGTATATATTTGTATATGCATAGTATACATATGTTTGTATATATGTATTTATATTTATATATGCACATATTTATATATATAGATATAAATACATATATATATATTCAAACGTATGTATATATATATATATATATATATGTACATTATATGTATGTATATATACATATATATACATAATCATACATATCTATGTATGTATATAAATATGCATATATATGTATATATATACATATATATGTATATATATATACACATATATATATATATATGTATATACATATATGTATGTACTAATATGTATATATATATACATATATACATATTGGTACATACATATATGTATATACATATATATACATATATATGTGTATATATTTATATGTATATATATATATGCATATATATATGTATCTATATATATATATATGCATATATATGTATATACATATATGTATGTACCAATATGTATATATATGTATATACTATTTATGTATATTGATGTATGTGTATATGTATACATGTAAATATATGTATAATATACGTATATATATATGTACTTATGTATATATTTATGTGTGTATATATATGTATATGTACACATATATGTATATGTATTTTTTTATATATAGGTATGTGCAAGTATATGTGTAAGTATATATATATGTACATTATATGTATGTAAATGTACATATTGACATGTTATAGTTGACCCACCCATTCGTGCCTAGCGTCCCCAAAAATGGGACGCTTGAAAAACTGGCTCCTAAAACATCAAAAGCTACATTTTTGCAGAAATTGTGTGAGGTATTGTCCAAACTCATCATTTACAGTAAAGTTTTTACACTTTGAGAAGATTTTGAAAAATCAGGCACTAATGGGTTAAGCCATTACTTCCTTCTGACCTGTTTATCTTGTCTTTGTTTCTCTTTGTATACCTACAGCGTTTTGGCTGTTGTTAATTAATAAACGAATAATTATATGATCATGAAGTCGTATGTTGTCTCTCAACAGTTCCTAGGTCTTGCTGGTGAATTACGTAAAACGGGGACAGTTGGTGTTTTTTAGGTCTAGGTGAATCGTATCGTATTGTATCAATGCGTTGTTTTGAAGTCATTTAACTTGATAAGTTCATTCAGTTATGAAACAGTCAAGACAAGACTCGCAGTGGATGTGCGTCATGTGACAGTCAGGTAGACCGTAAACTAGGCCCTAGCTGTTAGGGTCTACGAAAACTCAGACGATAAACCGGAAGCGTGTATGACGCGCGATCTGATGAAAAGTTAAAAAGTAAGGAATGAGGTGGAGAAACAAATTACACTTACACGGTAGAACACATTCAGAAATCAAAATGACAATATGAAATTTCATTGGAATCTCAAAAAATTAAATGCTGTTGAAACTGATGTAGAGGAATTACACTGTTGCATAGACGCTGCATGGACGGCGTCCAGGCGGTGCTGTCTAATAAGTGGCATGACGGCGTCCAGCCTTAAAAATTAGTGCCTGGACGCCGTCCATGACCGTCCATGCACACTTTAAGCCCTGAGTTTTAGAGTAAAAATTTAATTCCTAAGCAATTGACGTGAAAACATGGCAAAAACGGCGTTGACTTGAAGCGATGACAAACCGACGAAAACGGGGAAATAGAAACAACATAATCCGTTGGTGAGAAAACAGGTTCAAGACGAACAAGCAAAAGGCCAGACAGACACGAGGAAGTAACTGGAAAGAAGACAGTCGATCAAACAGTCGACATGGTAAGTATGCGCACCGCAAGTATGGCCGCGTTCTTCTCTAGTGTGTTATCTCTTATCAATAAATTAGTCACATGCGTGGTTTGACTCCATAGTTTCACTCGCTGTCATTTCTGATTATTATTGTACAGCATTCTGACGATTCTAATTGAGCCTTGTGTGAGCGATGCTAGGTACCGTAGCTATGTGGACAGTGTTCAAACTCCATCTGGAAAGACGAGGAGAGTCTTTGCATTGGTCTGACCGTTCTATTCCGCTGATGCTTTACGAACACTGGCCATCTGCGAAGGATGTCGCCTCCACAGAGATTAAGGGGCGCTCCCGAAACAGGTCAGTGCTAAAGGAAACAAACAGCTATGCAGACAGACAGACAGAAGGGACGACAAACAGACGAAGAGACGGAGAGAGAGAGAGAGAGAGAGAGAGAGAGAGAGAGAGAGAGAGAGAGAGAGAGAGAGAGAGAGAGAGAGAGAGAGAGAGAGAGAGGAGAGAGAGAGAGCGTGAGAGAGAAACACATTGACTGAGACAGATGGATGGAAGGAGAAGTAGACAGCAGAGCAAATGCGTAAGCTGGTTCTCAGTGCTTAACATTGATATAAGCCTAGAATGGTGTCACTGTCACTCCAACTCGTCGAACGACATTTCGTCTACGACACTTCGTCGAGCGACAATTCGTCGAACGACATTTCGTCTACTAAGTTATTTGATATTGTCACTTTAAAATGGAAGCTGGATTGATGAAAAAAACTGTTTTCCGAAATGGAAGGGGGATTGATGAAAACATTCCTGTGTTGAAATAGAAGCTGAATTGATCGAAATTATTTTCACGTAAAAATAAGCTGGAAATCAACCTGGATGCATGGATTAAAATAGGTTTCCATTCAACAGAAGCTGGATAGATGAAAATAATCTTGTCAGTAATTAGAAGTTATAAGAAAGCGGCCTCTGTTGATTAGCCGTAATGGATACAGATACACTTGTAGACGAAATGTCGTTATACGAAATGTCGTTCGACGAGTTGTCGCGGAACCGCTTAGAATCTCTTTGCTGCAGCGCGTTCAATTAATTCGCTAGATGATAGGAGATACTTGCTAAAACTTCCGTTCAGTTCTCATTGTAGCGAAATATTTCAATCATCGCCATTTTGTGCTGATGACAGTTTAAACCGAATTATGGATAAATTCGACTTTAATTCCAAACCAGGTTAGATTCTCTAACTGTGTGCATATAATTTCGTTGACTAACATACATACATTTAACTAACGGCAACTATGTCATTGAGAGAGGTGTTAATATAATTATTGTGGTTTGATCTTAACCCTTTGGAGTTGAGGTGAAGCAATGGAACGTTAACGGTGAGGTGGGGTATGACATAGGCCTGCCCCAAAACATTTTGTTAGGCCTACTTGCAAGTCGCAATATCAACTACATAACGTTAATTGTGAGCTAAACTGTAGTTTTGTAACCAATTATCAGCTAAACTGGTGATTATCGTGAACAAATAAACCTAACTGTTTTCAATCACAAAGGCCAGCCCAGTGGTGCTCAAAATCAAAGCGGCTCTCTACAACGGCGTCTTCGTGGCCCATATATTATATCTGCAATATCTTCCATAGTCGCCCATTTTTTTCTACACTAAGCCGTAACTTTTTTTAATTTAGGATATTAAAATCAACATGCATACGAAAAATTTTAATTTCACTTTAATATGCAAAAAATGAAAATAATTTACGTTCAAAAGTTCCATAAATTGTCCTAATGTGTCCGTATTTCACATTCACTAACTTAACAGGTAGACACAAATAATCCAAGCTGGCTCAACGTTTTCCGTAGAAAAAGCAGCGTAGAACAGAGGTTCTTAACCTTTTTTGCACACGGCACACCAAAACTTGCAACCAAATTTGGCGACAAGCAATCGTCATATAATGTGAATATCGTTCAAAGTAAAAATTTGTAAAATTAAACTAGTTTATTTACTTAAAATTTTAAAATATTAAATTGTTAACATTTTTAATGAATGAAAATTAATGAAAATATTGACATTGAATGCTTTCTAGTTTCTAACCATCTAATGATTTTAACATTCTAATTTCTACTGATCTAATTCAACGATTCTACTTCGTTTCTACGGCTTTACGTTAACTTAAGTAGGCCTAATAATGGGATTTTCGCTCATGGATTTTTCTTTGGATCATATAAAACGAAGATCCACAGTTTTTTAAGTGCAATATGTAAGCATGCAGGCTGAGAGGGCATTAAATTCCGACTAGTTTGTTCAGTTTCTTGTTCGTTGTGTTGATCACCTGAGAAAAGCCATGCTCAGATTAGTAGGAACTATGAAATGAAACCAACTCTTAGATAGCTTTGCTTGCAAATGTTTTTTACTGTTCTTCTTTGAACGTCTTTGTCCAGAACCGATCGAGTTCTTGAGGGCTGCTTGTACATATCCTTCATTCTGGAATCACATTGATGCCCCAGATTGCGATAAAATAGACTAGATAGTATAAATAGAGTGTTACGAATTCTTTCAGCCCACGTCTGCTAAACTGCTAAGGTAAATAGGCCTAAATCAGTTTAATGCAAGAATGACGGACATGAGAATTCGTGACACACCAATTCTTCGCGACACACCAGCGACACACCATGTCTTACGCGACACACTGCCGGTCGATTCGCGACACACTAGTGTGTCGCGACACACCGGTTAAGAACCTCTGGCGTAGAATACCCCACCTCACCTCCAAAGGGTTAATGTTTATTTTCCCCTTAAGCGATGGGTCGAAAGTCATTCGGACGAGCATCAGACCACTAGATGTCATTAGACGCAGTTCTTTGTCATGAATCGTTCTTTGAAACTTGCTGTTTAAAACTCCTTGGGGTTATCCCGTAGTTTAGGTTGGTAAATTATTTGAATGTCTTCAGTGCTATACTTGACGTTGGTAAGTAAGCAGTCTACCTATATCCATGGTAACTATCATCAATTCCGCTTCCATTTAATCGAAAAACTTGTTTCATCAGTCGAACTGCCATTTAATAAAAAAATTACCCAAATTCTATTTAAGCAAATAATATTTTTCATCAATCGAACTTTTATTTAAGGAAAGAACTATTCTCATGCATCCATCTTCTTCTTACGCAAACAATTATTTTCATCAATTCAACTTCTATTAAAAAACAGAAATGGTTTCATCAATCGCACTTCCATTTAGGGAAACAACTTTTTCCTCAACCAATCAAGCTTTCATTTTAAATTGATCATACAAAATAATTTACCAATAGTGTGGTCCAAGGTTACATGTTATTTATTTATTTGAATCAATTTGAATCAATGTACAGCAAGAACTCAAAAGAACTCAAAAGAAGAAACATAACATACATTAAAACAATGTTCAATGTTCAGAAATGATAATTAGACAAGTTAATGTGTATTGTATAAACAGTGCAATGATAAGATACATCAGTTCATATACGATAAAATAACAACTAATGAGGAGAAGAAGCACAAAGTGCTTATCGAGTCATCCCCATGGATAGGTAGGAAAACTAGATGGGTAGAGTGTGTACTAGAACCAAAAACAGAAAGACTACATCAGGAAAAGGAACACTAGAAGTCAACAATATTAGTTTCGAGTAAAGTAGGGTAATTTAGGAGTACTGGGAGACCAATAAGGATTTAAAAGTATATTTAAAGGATGAAAGAGAAAGGGCAGATCGTCCAGAAGGATCAATAGAATTCCATAGTTTGGGACCCGTGATACGAACCGAGGAAGAGCGTGCCCCAATTCTAGATAAAGCAGATCGATAATCGTGCTTTTTACGTGTATTGTATCGGTGGAGGTCAGAATTAGTCGTGAAAAATTTTTAAATATGGAAGGAAGAAGACCCGTCTGATGTCTATACATAAGAGTGGCCAGTTGATGACGATAAATATCATATATGGAGAGTAAATTGAGAGACTTGAATAGTGGGGAACTATGGGCAAGGTAGTGTACACCCGCAATGATTCTAATCAATCTCTTCTGGAGTAAAAAAATAGGTTTAAGGCGATTAGGAGAGCCTCCAGCCCAAGCAGTAGTACAATACGTTAAGTAGGGTAGCATAAGCGAATTATATAAATTCCTTAGAATTCCAGTAGGCAGCTTCCACTTGAGTGTGTTAATAATGTCCACCACCTTGGATACTTTGTTTTTAATCATCAAAACTATCTTTGGACATTCCTGATGTGGAGACGATGGTTACTAAAGCTGAGGATACGCTGCTATCTGCGGTCCAAAGGTACAGTTCACACGTTCTGTCAGAGCTTTTCCCACCTACTAACATACGCCAATATATAATGCGACCCCGACCTCATGATTATGTACTTCCCTTTAAGGACAATAGAAATTTTATTCCTCGTGTCCTTTACCGGACATTGGTTCCAATAAACTGAGAGTCTTTGTCAAAATGTACCATTTAACACTAAATTCCATCTTTTGACCCTTCCTGTTAATATTAGTTTTATATTTTGATTCTATCTTTATTATTCTTTTGAATTATCTGTAATCAGTTGCGGTGTGTCAGCTGTTTTTGTGTGCCAATAAAACGAATATATAATAATAATAATAATTAACATAATACTGTCTTGCAAAAAGAAGTCACCAGACTATTGAAAGCTGGCTAATCATAGCGCATTAACATAATATGCAATAGCCTATCTGTAGGCCGAATAAACAAACCATGATATCGTAGGCCTAATCTCGATAATCTAATTTACACATCAATGTTAACCCGTTTTTGCCCAGTGTTCCAATATTGGAACATTTTGCAAATAATTTACTTATTTGTAATTTAGCGCTATATATAGTGAATATAATTCATCACCTGCCATTGTAAACAGTATTTCTAAGATATATCTATCAAAAAATTATTATTTTGAATAACTAATAGTTATGAGATACGGTCTTTATGAACACTTTTGTGTTAAAAAAATTTCGACGAATTTCGACCAAAAGGTACATATATAAATAAAATTAATATAAATAAAGATCTTTTTAGAAGTTGCTGTTTTTGGTACTCTAATACCACTTATATTTCATGATAATTTTAATTAGTTTTTAGGACGAACTTTACTTTGGACTTTTTGCAATTATATTGTATGTTCCAATATTGGAACACTGGGCATATATGGGTGCAGAATTTTCTCGTTACGGCATATCGCTCTAGGCTCTTATATTGCATTTCACACTGAAATTTGGCTTGGTTTAGCGAACTTACTCGGATATAAAGATAAGTTTTTTGATTTTGCATCATCATCCATACTTACATACATGCATGCATACATACATACATGCTTACATACATACATACATACAGAGTTTACAGACATACAGACATACATGCATACATTCATACATACATACATAAATACATACATGGCATGCACACCAGAGTGAAGAAGATAGTGCTGATTAAAAAACTGGTGAAACCCAGTGGCGGCGCCAGGATTTCAGGTTTTGGAGGTTAAAGCTCAAAACCTTCCCTTTTGTCCCTCCTCGCTGTGATTTGCAGTGATTTCCCACTTTTTGGGGGCTGAGCCGCAGTTAGTGAGGCTAGGCACCCCTAACCCCTCCTGGCGCCGCCACTGGTGAAACCTTGAACATTCTGAGCGAACGATAGGTTTCAAGGATTTGGTTCCAAGTGTCAGTGTGATTCTGGCCGGCATTCCCTTCCACGATAATTTTCTTCGCTTGTTTGCAGGGAAAATGGTCATTTTTGTGATATTTTTCTGTTCTTTGTCTGAACTTAGGCACATGTATACTGAATATGGGCCCCAACTCTTTCTATACAGCACTGTGATAGCAGCTAGAACAAATGTGCTAGATAACTTCACTTGAAATAATTATAGTAGAGCTGTAATATGCCAAAACCAATCTTGGTCGGCGGAAACGGCCAATGTTGTCATAAGCTGCCGTTAAACTGAGGATCCATTACTCTAATTGCTTTTGACAATCATGAAAGACTATTTTTTGAATGTAATATCGTCACCAGAACCTCACCTACCCAAATCTAATCTAATCTATTTTATTTATCTATTTATTATTTTATTATTATTATTAATATTATTACTTCGATGTTTTACAATTATCATTGCATAACTGTTGTCCCATTGTGCGTTTGCAAATGGCGTAATAAAGACCATACTTACTTACTTACTTACTTATCTAATCTAATCTATCCAATCGTAATCTGTGTAATCTATTCCATTGGATGGATTGCAACAGTATGACGGTCTTAAACTGTCGATGAAATTTCGCCTTCACAGTTGCCAGTCCTACCGGTTCTAAACAACATCGTAACAGCTCATCACCCTGGAAATGAGCGAGCGCTATATAAAAATAAATGTAGGCTACTATTTAGGAGAATCAGTGAGTCTCAAATTACATATTGTTAGATGAAGTAATTTGAAAATCGAATCGTCGTCATAGTATATAGCAAATTTTATAAACCGCTTTATAAAGTACCAGCTTATTCACGAGCGCAGCGTCGTATCAGAGATGTATGTTCAGAGATTGCTGTCCAGTGGAGATCATCTTCACAACACGATGTCGCTAAAGACCAGTGCATAAACTATTAACGACGGGATCCTGGAGGCGATCCTGTGGCCAGAATTTTCTTCGCAATCTGCAATTTAATTATTTTGATCACCTCAATTAGTCGATTTCATACTGGTAGGCCTAATTAATATGGGACTATCGTGGTTCAGTCGTTAGCCCCGACACTGTAAGTGCTCTGTTATAGCCAGTCCCGCGCCTGGAGAAAGGAGGAGGGTGACGCTAATCACTGTCGTTAGTTACTACACAGCGTCCTTGAACAAAAACTGCCAACACGAAGGAATAATTGCGCCACTGTCTTATAAGTACCATGCATGGTTGTCCAAAGCCATTGTGACCTTTCCACTGACAGTGTACTCATTATAGTTGAGTTTTCTATGGACGCAGATGGGGCTACCGAAATATCGAAAGAAGTTTCTTCCCTGGCAGTTAGTTAAACCAATGACAGTCAAGCATGCTAACAACCGGACAACTGTCCACCACGTTACTTTGAATAATGAGTCAGGTCTTATGTAGCAGACGATGATTCAAAAAACCACTAATTCCACCCAACAAGCCTTCTCCTATTGACACATTGGAAGTGCTATAACCGTAGCAATAACTTCGTACAACCCATGCCAGAAGAAGCAACTGCTAACCGTAACCATCCTGTTTCAAGGGATGTCCTGCGTTTGCAACAAGTTTCCTTAGCCTATGAAGGTCTTCAAAACCTCTCCCTCATGTTTGTAACTTCGCCACTGCCGTTCAAACTCCGGGTTGCCACTTCCAAGGCCTGGATATGAGAGCTACGTTAGTCGTCTTCGACACAGCGTCGTTCATCACAATCTATACCCTTATTGATGGAAATATATGGGTTAATGCAAATTCATTGTAATCGGTCTTGAAAGCCAGAAGATGTCGAAAAACAAAATGTAATACGGCGTATGTCTTGGACATCTTTAACAAGCATTGATTCAATGCTGTAAATGCGGCAAAATGCATTTATTCGCCGGGTACCTTGAATTATCAACAGAACGGTTGCTGCGAGAAACAGAGGACAGGAGAGGATGGAGAAGAATCGTCTACAATGCGACCAACCCTCGTATCGAGGACGGTTAAAGAGAGAGAGAGACCTTGATTTAACTGGTTGAGGCAGATGGACTTTCACGGTCTTTGACGGCCGAAAGGTGTTGACAAGCAATGGAACACCGCCAACCCTCGGGTGGTGCCAGTCTGAAGGTGACCTTGTAACAGCATGGCCATGTAATGGCGTCATACAAATTGTCGTTATTATTAATACAGGAGGAGGACGACACTACTCACACAAGTTGTGACACAGCGTCATTCAGCAGAAATAGCCAACGAAATTATATTTAGTTGAATAAAAAAAGTATTGAGAGGTCGACTTAATCTGCCTTTGCAATTAACAGCCACAAGATGTCGCTAAACAATGGTTAATACAGTGACCGTCTAAAACACCTTTAACACGCAGTGCTTCGATTCAATAATTTCAGCAACTTCGTCATCGTCCCAATTGCTAGAGTACCTCCCAATTAATGACCACTTTATTTTGCCTTAACACTTTGACCGCCGGACCATTTATTAGCAGTACGCCACAGCCCTATAGAACGTTTGAATCCCGGCAGCCCTATTGTAAATTTGACACGCCCTATCATAAATGACCGCACTCACTGTTACCGAGACGTCTCCTCCCACCCAATAAAATACTCGCGGGCAAAGTGGGTACCGTACACTCTAACTGCCGGACAGTGTGGAACACGGCAGCCCTATCGTAAATTTGACACGAGGCATTCCTAGCGTAAATTTGACACGCGTCAGCCCTGTCGAAAAGCATGGACAAGCCAGGGCCAGACTCGGAATCTGAGCTATCATTACCAGAGGCAGCCTTGATTGTAAAGCACGCCTGTATCCGCTGTATATTTGAAGTACGAGTTAACTCGTAATTGGCGTCTCGGCAAACACATTCAAGTACGAGTTAACTCGTACCTGGCGGTCAATGTGTTAAACCTCGGGCTACAAAAAGGGGGGGTGGTTGCCACACTCCCCTAAGTTTTTATGCATAAAATTTTTTTCCATGTGGAATACAAATTTTGCAAATTAGGTAGCTGTAGCAGATTCATTGGCGCACATTTTGAGGTAAACATTATGGTGGTAGCCCACGCCATTCAAACGTTATACCCAATATACCCGAGGCACCAGGGAGGTAGTATCCCTAGATTTACGACTATATCTTATCCGTCATTTAATATTAAGAGACACAAATTATACCATTCTATAGAGGGAATGGGGCTTCATTCGTATACTTAAATGTTTGTCTTTTGAAAACCGGAAGTGATCAAAATAAATAATAATACCCGTAATATGCGTGAAAATGGCTGAATGGAAGGACTCCCCTTGGTTTTTGTCTGTAGCGTATTCAGTTTTCTTCCCAGAAGAGAAACAAATATACCATTCTTTAGAGGGAATGTAGGGCTTCATTTGCGTACTTAAATGTTTGTCTTTTGAAAACCGGAAGTGATCAAAATAAATAATAATACGCGTAATCTGTGTTAAAACGGCTGAATGCAGCATTGTAATGTATGCATGCATACGTGTACATGTATATATGTATGGATGCATATTTATACGTATATAAACATGTGTAGGTATGTATTTGTGTATCTTGGATACACAGATCAGTTTCAAAACACACATAATCGTATATTTGTTTATCCAAAATGTACAAAATGTACGCAATAATATAAAATATCGCTAATTATCGGTTCCTTTGTTAAAATGATGTAATTTCGAGGTGCATTCACATAATGTACAACTAAATATACCATTCTGTGCAGAATTGAATGCTGAATCCATTGGTGTATTACAAGAAATGATATGTGAAACCAAACCCAAAATCCAATGGGGGGTGGTAACCACCCACCCCCCCTTGGTAGTCCGTGTTACAAAAAAGCTTGGTAGCCCGAGGGTTAAAGACAGCGAGAACTGTTAAAAAGAATTTTAAGCGAGAGTCTCTGTTGCCAGAAGATGTCGTTAAACTCCGGATCTATCCATCCGCCACGATAGTTTAGCCAACAGAATAAGGTCGATGTTATCTTCCCTTGTCGAACACAAATACGCTTAACAATAATTGGTAATACAGTGCGCATCTTAGACACCTATAAACATTTCCTTCAGTCGTTATAAATTAGGCAATTGCGTTCAATCGCCAGACCGAACTCCGCCACTGTTCGCTTTCTGACAGTGCCAGTCCCAACTCCCAAGCCTCGATAAAGGAGGAGGGCGACGCTAATGGTCTTTGTTACCACACAGCTAGTCGTTAAACAGCAAAACCACCAATCGCCAGACCCTTTTAAACGCTGAGTATAATAGGGTAAGGTCGGCGTTAACGGCCCTTTTCGGCCATAAGATATATACGGAGACAGTGGAGAACTGCCTACCGTCAAATGGTGCCAGTCTAAAGCCTGGATTAAGGAGGAGGAGGACGATGTTAAACAGTTTCTTTGGTTACGACACAGCATTGTTTTGCAGAAACTACATACAAGACGGAACACTGTCTTCTACTCTGTGTGGCCAGAAATATGGACTTGGCTTTGACCAGTTGCTTTTGTATTTGTGTTATATGTTCATCGGAGGAAGAAGATGAAGAAGAAGAAGAGCTTTCTCTTTCCTCTGATATACACCTTTGGATATTTTCTGATAATTGTCTCTCTTTAAACTTTTCTAACACTTAGTTAATCTGGTTTTGGAACTCGCCAGCAACTCCTTAAACTTGACTTTTCCTTACTACCTGAGCAGTTTCCTTCTTTTAACTTCTCACCAGTGTCAGCGATTTGTGGGTCATACTTGACAGTACTCTTTCGTTTGCTGAGCAATTGTCTAGTCTTACCCGGTCCAGTGACTATCACCTGTCATTTGACCCCTCTTCAATCGGTGTCGAACGCAGCTGCCTGTCTGATCGTCCTACTCCTCGCTATTCCCATATCTCCACTTTCACGTATGAGCATCTTCACTGGGAGCCGTGGGTATGAAGTGTTAGCCGCTTCATTTTCAGCACAGGATGCGGGTGACCAACCTTCACATCGACAATGCACGGTTAACATACTAGGCATAGCTATAGTTGGCGCAGGTGTAGCCAAAATCTGGAAACAAATGTCTGCCCTGGATTCAAGCGTCACGATAACTTCGCACAACCCATGCAGTGCCAGTCCCAAGACAGAAGAAAGGAGGAGGGCGACAACAATGGCCGTGGTACCCATAAGATGTCGTTGAACACTGGAAGCATTGCTCATGTTTCAAGGGAGGTTCGGCAATTGGCCTTGCAATATGATTCATTAAACTATAAACGTCCTCAAAATTTCTCACTGATATAATTATTTGTAAATTCGCCACAACCGTTTAAACTCAATCACTGCCACTCCCAGAAACTACCTCTGCCAATGGAAATATATCATAATATCACTAAATGCAAGGTCGGCTTTGACGGCCAGAAGATGTCGCTAAACAATGGATAATAGAGTTTTCTTCTTAAACACCTTTAACAAGTTTACTTCCGAATATATAAATAGAGCAATTTCATTCAGTCGCAAGAATGCGACTGCGCCCGGGTTTATGGTAAGGTCGACGTTAACGGTCCTTGGCGACCACAAAACGAAGATGAACAGCTGACATAATTGTCTCCCATCGGGAGATGCCAGTCCGAAGACTGGATAAAGACTTATTAAAGAGAAGGGTGATGCTAATCACCTTCATTTGTTACGACACAGCGTTGTTGAACAGAAACTAACTCCAGCCATGGAAACATTTAAATTCATGCAAGTTGGGCGTAATCGGTTTTTGACGCTAAAATAATTATGTCCCATATCAATACATAATAATACATTGATCACCTTAATACGCATTCTTCCGACATTATGAATTTGGTGATTGCGTTTTGTCAGTGCCAGTCTCAAGCATGTATGAAGAGGGAGGGTGACGCTAATGATCTTTGTAATCACACAGTGGTCGTTAAACAGTAAAAAACCAAGCAATCGACAGTAATTTTAATTTATGCTAATGATCCTTGTTATCGCACAGTGTCTTTGAACTGAAACTGCTACAGTACTACTAATCGACAATCTTGCGCGTTTTTGTTGGGGTTGTTATCAATGTGCGCATAATTATGTAGGCTCGCATTCGTCGGCGCGCTTTTGCCATGCTCGCTTTTGTTACGGCGCCGTAACTCCCGCGTTAAAGTCACTGTCGCCTCGCATTCCGTCTCTCTTGCTCCTCGCTCTCACCCCTCCAACCGCATCTGTTTCTGGCTTTGTTGATCTGTCTGCCTGCCTTTCTGCCTGTCTGTTTGCTTGCTTGTCTGTCCGCCAGTCTGTTTGCCTGTGTGTCTGTCTGCCGTTTGTCTATTTGTCTGTCTGTCTGTCTGCCTACCTGCCTGTCTGTCTGTTTATCTGTCTGGCTGCCTGCTTGTCTCTTTGTCTGTTTGCCTACCTGTTTTTCTGCCTATCTGCATGCCTGCATGTCTGTCTGTCTGTCTCTGACTATTAGATGACCCAGCCCAACAATTATCGCCCAACTTCTGATGTCGTACGTGCAGGCGTAGGCAGTACTAATACACTACAAGGATGTATTGTTGCGATAAGCCTAACAGTTTTGGATAAAAATAGATGTAAACTAATTTACATCCTGGTTGATGACGCAAACAAGGGCGAAGAATGTTTAGCCTACATTGTCATAGATCGCTACCTGCGTGTTTCTTGTTACATCTGTAGCCATTTCTCTTATTATGCACAAACGTTTCATGAGGTTAACGTTAGTAATTTGAAAATCATCGTGTAATTAAGCAAGTAGGCCTTGTATCTTATAGTACCGGTCTATAAAGCCGTTCTCATAATATTATTATTTATTTATGTAGCCTGCGAGCACAATGGGCGCATGTGTTTGAAAACACAGGCTAACAGGATAACGGGAAATAACAGTGAACAGCAGAAACGAACATTTGGATTTTCTACGACTCACAAGAAAGGTAAGCAGAAAGAAACAACTGTATTACTAACATTCAAACGGAGAAATATCGACGACGCAATAATTGATAAAGCTAACTTAAAAACCAAGGAAAAGTGTGCGTTTATAAAAGGGTAAAACTTTAATGAGGTTCTGGAAACTGTTGTATACTGTCTTGTATGAAGACAGAATATAAATAATATCTAAGAAGATAACCTTTAACGGCAATTTTAAGTTTTAACAAGCGCGCGAGGTTTCTATCGAGGCTATTGAAGCTTACGTATTTTACTGTAGACCTTTATAGTCCAGGCGGTACACGAATGTATACTGCACTTTTTGAACACGGATTGCCGCTTTGCACAGTTGTAGTTGGAACCTGAGAGAACATTACATTTTTAGGAAGGGAAGGCATTCTAAATTTCCATTAGAATTCAAGATGGCGGTTTTTTTCCAAAATGGCAGACCGAAATTAAGATTTCGGCTTCTAGCTCACTTAGATTCATTATCTTGTTGTCATTTAACCACAATAAGTACTGTTTCATTTAATATCAAACTTATTCACCCTCTGGTTACCAAGGGGGTGGTATCCACCCCCCGTAAGTTTTTTCATCTCAAACTTTTTCCGTATGGAATCAAAATTTGACCTTTTAAGTAGCTGTAGGGGGTTCATTTACACACGTTTTGAGGTAAAATGTGAGATGTTATCTCACACCGTTCAAACGTTATACCCAATATACCCGAGGTACCAGGGGGGGGGTGGATACCACCCTCCTAGATTTTCGACTAAATCTTATCCGTCATTTAATATTAAGAGACACAAATTATACCTTTCTATAGAGGGAATGTGGGGCTACATTGGTCACCCAGTTGACCTGAGACAACCGGAATTGCTGAAAATAAATTAAAATATATGAAAATAGGTTACACTTTCACACATTTTTCATGTTTTTTTCGATTAAAACGTATTCATAATTTATTTTTGAAGAGAAATAAATTATGCCGTTGCATAGACGACATGTAGAGCTATTTTTTGATACTGATTAATTTGGTTTTTGTTGACCGGAAGTGTTCAAAATAAATAATAATACGCGTAATCTGTGTGAAAATGGCTGAATACAGCATCACAGCGTAAACAGATATATAGGCTATGCCCGGATATATATATGGATATATATGTATGGATATATATTTATACGTATATAAACATGTATGTGTGCATCTTGGATACATAGATCAGTTTAAAAACACACATAATCTTATATTTTGTTTATCCAAAAAGTACAAAATGTACGCAATAATATAAAATATCGCTATTTATCGGTTCCTTTGTTAAAAATGATGTGATTTCACGGTGCATTCACATAATGTACAACTAAATATACCATTCATTTTGTAGAGAATTGAATGCTGAATCCATTGGTATATTACAAGATATGATATGTGAAACCAAACCCGATATCCAGGGGGTGGGTGGTAACCACTCCCTCCCTTTGGTAGCCAACGTCACAAAAAAGCTTGGTGGCCTGAGGTGAAAGGCATTTCAATGCTGTTTACGAAACACATAAAGTTTTTGGAAAACATATCATTTTTAGTCGTATTTCTATAATGTTATTTTCGATCCTGTGTGAAAGTGACGGTAACGGAGTGGACAATTTTCAAATTCAAACGCAGCAGGTAAATAAACAGTAAAGCATTTATCCAAAATAACAATGGAAACATTAATCTCATCAATAGTAAATTCGTAGAAATAATTGATTTTAAATAATTATGGCGAGTTTTTGTTTAAAAATCGTTGTGACAACAGAAATGTCTGATTGATCTAATAGCAGAATATGACTAATGTTTCAAGACACTTAATATAGCGCTCTGTAAATACTTCAGAGTTTCATTGCAGGAGTGAGTAGTCAACTGGTGTAAATAAGCACGTTCAAAGCAAGTTTGAAAATGTTGCTGAACGTAGTAAAATGTTGCAGAAAATGTAAATGTGTTGTCACCGTTTGTCTCTCATTTCGACACCGACATCCAATGTTTAGTTGGATGTGGCACATTTTGTTGGCCATTTATAATTGGTCTCAACTGAAGATTTGTCGAAATAGAAGTCCATGTTACATCAATGACTTCCAATGCAGGAACCTAATCTACTTCTATGGCGACGTTGGTTGCGTTGTTCAATGGGATGCCAGCACATTACAAAGTCAAACGTTTTTAGATTTGTTCAGTGACAGGCGTTGACCAGTAGAGATTGTTTCGCATGATTATTATGTTTAATTAAATGTTAATTGCCTGGATTGTAATAATTATTGTATGTTTGGGTAAAAGTTACCTATCACCACTGTGACTGTGTTTTTAGAATAATTTAAAGTAGGCCTAGGTTGTCTTCAGAACACGATCGTCCGAAATGTGAATGAGGAAGGTGGTTGTTACAATTTGTTTTGGGTGACACTTAGCATTAGATTTTAATGATGGTGAAAACGGTGACGATTATGAAGACAATAGCGATGATGAAGATCATAAAATAACGATGACGATGATTTTGACAATTTTTCGGCGGGAAATGTGTCTTTTCAATTATAGATGACAGACCATGCGATTAAATCGATTGAAGAAAAGGCATCTCTGTTCATTGTTAGCACTTGCCAATTACTTCCAAAATCGTTTTCTACTGTTTCTGACTGTATGCATGACTTAGTCATGTCACAGAGTCCTGCACGCACAAAATATACGATTTCGTGTGGCAGCACTAAGGAGTTCTATATTCAACCACTGAATCCATGCATCGGCGACTATGATGAGTTAGTATGCAACAATGACCTGTTGGCCTTCACTGGCGACTTACCTATGTTGCCAAGTGATATGAGTGGCCTATTCGAAAGCATTAAATTCTTCAAGATTGAACCATACCATAAGTATCCAGGTTTCGTTCAATTACGAATATTGGGTGATATGAACTTATAACTGGAAATGCAAAAAGTACGAATTTAACTATACAGCTCATCCAGGTGAATACTTGGTGTTAGATATGGCTTCTGCTGTAACAGAGCATTCGGTATATGCCAATCAAGTAAGGAATGACGTCGCACTCCCAAGAATTATTTGTGGTCCAGCAATTAAAGCTGAAATAGATTCAAACGTAAATTTGGGATATGACGCAGTCAAAGCCTTATTTTGCCCTCAGTGGCCTACAGAAGCCAAAAATTGGCCTACTCGACTAAGAAAATACGGATGGCCAACAATGGATACCATCTCCGAAGTTTTACAAAATGGTTGTCATGTGGTTTATTCTCAACATCGTTCTTTCAGATACGATAAATACCAGTTTAGATTGTCATTTTCAGTCGCAGAGGTAATTTTACTTCAGAGTTGGACTCAAATCCAACAGATTGTCTATCATTTGCTGAGATTCTTTGCAAAGAAGGAATTGATACAAAAGGATTGTCCAAAGGAGGATGAGGTTCTCTGTCCGTATCATTTAAAAACGTTGATGTTATGGTCTTGTGAAAAGATGCCCCCGGAATGGTGGAATTCTTTTTCTGTTATTGCAATTTGCTGTGAGTTGCTAAAAAATCTTTTAGAATGGCTACAGAGGAGATATTGTCCGAACTATTTTATTCCTGAAGCAAATCTATTTCATGAGCCAATGAGCTCCGCAATTCTTCACCAGACCAAAAGACGACTAAATGAATTCCGCAACTCTGGCAATCTTTCTATTTGGTTCGTGGAAAATTACATACTGCCAATCACTCGGACACAATTTAAAAATAGGAAAACAAAGAAAATAATACCTGACTTCATGGATTGTTTGCTGCCGCTCCTTCAATTTCGGAAAGAGTTTGAATTAAAACATTTGGATTCAAAACTTTCTTTCAGAATCGCAAATTCTAATAGAATTAATCGTCGTACAATTAAAAACGGTTATTATTCAGGATTGCGCAAGTCTTTACAAGAAGAACAAGAACCAACTTGCAATCCAAAACTTAGTAGTAGAATGCCATATCTTCCAACAATAGAGAAGATCTTGTGTTTCAGGTACTATGTCATTGTACTGTATAGTTTGCATGCTGCACATGGTTTATGTTACGGAGAGATATCTTGGGAGAGCAGTCTCTTTGTTGAACTTGTCGAAGCTATGTTGATTCACCCTAAAATAAGGTCACAGCATCATAACTTTCCGAAAACGTACACAGAACAAAGTAGTCGGTTTCAATACCTGCGTGCTCAGGGTCTCATGGAACATTTAACTGGATCAAATAGCTCTTCAGAATTTCAACTAGTGTCTCTCATGTCAAAAGAGTTTCTTATTAAGGCTTTAGAATATGATAATTCCAAATCGAATGGCATTGCTCCTTCAGCTTTAGCCTATCTCGCTGCACTCCATTTTGCCAAATCAGAATACGTAACAGCAATACGCTTATGCTCGGCAGTTCTCGTAGATCAGACTCCTCAAAATGACAAAGAAACACTGAATGCAGGTTGCTTGTTGTTTATTGACGATATCGCAAGAATCGTTGGATTGTGTGTGCTTCACAAGAAGATCACCGAAAGAAATCATCGTTATATTGACAGACTGCTTTATCTTGATCTGCGTCTTTCACCAGAGGTTTTTGTTCATTATTTAACCCTCGGGCTACCAAGGGGGGTGGTTGCCACCCCCTAGGTTTTTTTCATCTCAAACTTTTTCAGTATGGAATCAAAATTTGACCTTTTAGGTAGCTGTAGGGGGTTCATTTATACACGTTTTGAGGTAAAATGTGAGATGATATCTCACACCGTTCAAAAGTTATACCCAATATACCCGAGGTACCAGGGGGTGGATACACCCCCCTTAGATTTTCGACTATATCTTATTCGTCATTTAATATTTAAGAGACACAAATTATACCATTCTATAGAGGGAATGTGGGGCTACATTTCTATAGTCACTGAGTTGACCTGAGACAACCAGAAGTGCTCAAAATAAATTAAAATGTATGAAACTAGGTTACACTTTCACACATTTTTCATGTTTTTTCGATTATAACGTATTCATAATTTATTTTTGAAGAGAAATAAATTATGCCGTTGCATAGAGGACACGTAGTGCTATTTTTTCATACTGATTAATTTGTTTTATGATGACCGGAAGTGTTCAAAATAAATAATAATACGCGTAATATGCGTGAAAAATGGCTGAATGGAAGGACTCCCCCTTAGTTTTATGTCTGTAGCGTAGTCGTTTGTCTTCCTGGAAGAGAAACAAAGACATCATTCTTTAGAGGGAATGTAGGGCTTCATTTGCGTACCTACATCTTTGTCTTTTGAATACCGGAAGTGATCAAACTAAATAATAATACGCGTAATCTGTGTGAAAATGGCTGAATACGGCATTACAACGTAAACCGATATATATATGTATGGATATATATGTATGGATGTACATTTATACTATATAAACATGTGTAGCGATGATTGTGTGTATCTTTTATACTTAGATCAGTTTCAAAACACACATAATCTTATATTTGATTATCCAAAAAGTAAAAAATGTACGCAATAATATAAAATATCACTAATTAATGGGTTCCATTGTTGAAAGTGATGTAATTTCGAGATGCATTCACATAATGTACAACTAAATATACCATTCTGTGCAGAAATGAATGCTGAATCCATTGCTATATTACAAGTTATGATATGTGAAACCAAACACGAAATCCAGGGGGGGTGGTAACCACCCACCCCCTTGGTAGTCCGTGTTACAAAAAAAGCTTGGTAGCCCTAGGGTTAACTATTCTATCAACTGAAAGCAAATCCACTAGACTTACCAGATTCAGCATCTCCAATGGACTGAAGGCTTTAAGAAAGAAGAAATATAGGCCTATTGTTCCGATGAAGTCACGCACTCATTTCAATGCTACAAGACAGATCGTTTATCGCAGAACAGATTCCTTGACAGAAACCGAGATATCAAGTATGAATCCCATGATAAATAAACAAACAGTAATTGATTATTTGATGGAATATGTTTTAGAAAATATGAGATCATTCTACAGTGTGATTCGCAATGACTTTGGTATCCAGTGCAACACAGTAGATTGCTATCGTGCTTTATACCTTTACAAGTGTCGTCAATACGATACAGTTTTGCGCTTATGTGAGCGAATTCTTCGTGAGTCTGAAATGAAGAATGATTTAAAGGTGTTTGCATATACGAATGTTTTGTTGTTGCCACCTTTTGACTCATTTTTCGATAGAGACGTACAGTTATTGCTTGGATTAAACACACTCTGTTATTATTTATTACCGCTGAATGATGAGATGCGGAAATTTGGGAAACACGCGCTTCTCTTCAATATAATGCAATTTGAATGGGGTGATAAATTCACAGAATCCCCAATGAATCGTCACATCATTAGATGCCACTTTATTCTTGGAAGACATTTTCTTGTAAGATATTTAAAAGTCAGATGTTGTATCGACTGCATTCTTCCGTATTCAGAAGCAATGAAAGGGTTTGCTGCTCAGAAAACAACTAATCGTCCATTTGAAGACATCATTCGCAGATTTCTTCTACGAAAGCTCATATTATTAAAAAGTAATTAAAAAGTTTATTCGTATCAATGACAAAATTGTGTTTCCGTGTTATATGTGTATTTCGTTATATGTGATGCTGAATACTTTAATGGAATTATTATTATTTAATAATAATAATAATAATAATAATAATAATAATAAATAATAATACTTGAACTTACTTCAACGGTATTGCAACGTCGTAATGTGGCGTAGTGTGGCGACTTCAGTGTGGGAAAGAAAAATCTTACTGCCGGGATAGGAGAAGCAGCTGCTAGGATCTTCAAATTGTTGCCATAAGCCAGTTTCATTAACGTGAATCGAAGTCGGCTCCCTCATTATTTCACTGGGACACAAGAGAGGAAGGAATTTGTGAGAGAGAGAGAGAGAGAGAGAGAGAGAGAGAGAGAGAGAGAGAGAGAGAGAGAGAGAGAGAGAGAGGACACTTTGTTCATAGCGTCATTAACTCTTTCAGCTGGGTTCGACACGTGGCAATAACTCCTCTAAACCACTCAATCATTACTTGCATGAGAATGAATTGTTGTACGACTTCAAAATGTTCTTTGAAGGCGCTATATGTGTATATTTAACAACAGGAGGCAAATTCGATAAATTTCCGTCTTCTCCTTTGGACGGTTCACGGTTTACATAAAGAGTAAAATTATAATTTGTAATTTTTAAATACATTGTAGGGCATGAGTTAGTAATAAAAAAAATATTTCTATTATATTATTTAGATGACTAGTATGAGATTTTTTTTATAAAGTCCAACTTTAACCCGAAATTGCATTGTCCTGTCTAGTGGTGAGTCAATTCACCGTTACGTTAGAGTAACAGAGGAAACGCTGAACTGATGTTTTATAATTTTTAGATCATTAACTTACATAATAGGCTATCCATTGCCCTGTATGGTATTTATTCACTTATTAACGAACTAAATAATAAAAAAATCTCTGTCTTTAAATACTGGTTACAACACCGTTACGAATGTGTTTCTGCCATCTGTGGAATAAATATTATTGAAAACTCTCGGTTTTTGAATTGACATCTTCGATAGCAGTCTGCGTTGATTTTACCAACAAGAAATCAATATGGATGTTTGCTTTTGTTGACAATTTTCGGTAATATCCGGTAATGTAATAGTATAAAAAAGATTTACAACTCCGTGACTGTAATTATTGCACTTTTCGTATATCTATAATTTTTGTTCTTTCAAAAATAATATTGAAACTGGCAGCCTGGCCACTATAAACTAACTATTTTTTATATCTTAATTCACAAATCCAAAATTCGCGGCGAATATAGACTAAGCCTATATCCTTAGTTTGTGCGCATTTTCACGATTTCACGTCTGTCGATAATGCACTGTTTATTTTTTGTACTAATTAACGAAAATAACGATGCATTTTCGTTATTGTTATTTTCGTTATAGTTAAAGTCAATTATATTTTTTAGTTATAGTTATCGTTAACGAACTCATTTTATTTTTGTTAACAAACATTTCGCTACCGTTAGGCCTATCGTTAACGAGAATCACCCTGGTTTATTATGGTCACTTTCAGTTAGACTTTTTACCTGTGAGCAGGGCTTAAAGTGGGCATGGACGGTCATGGACGGCGTCCAGGCACTTATTTTCAAGGCTGGACGCCGTCCTGCCACTTATTAGGCCAGCACAGCCTGGACGCCGTTCATGCAGCGGCCATGCAACAGTGTAATTCCTCGATCTACGTAACTTTAAAAAGCATTTAATTTTTTAAAGATTTCACTGAAATATCATATTGTCTTTCTGATTTCTTAATGTGTTCTACCGTGTAAGTGTAACTTGTTTCTCCACCTCATTCCTTACTTGTACATTCTAGTTAACTTTCATCATCAAATCGCACGTCATATAACGCGCTTCCGGTTTTATCGTCTGAGTTTTCGTAGGCCATAACAACTAGGGCCTAGTTTATGGTCTACCTGACTGTCACATGACTCACATCCACTGTGAGTCTTGTCTTGACTGTTTCATAACTGAATGAACATATCAAGTTAAATTACTTCAATACAACGCATTGATACAACACGATACGATTCACCTAGACCTATGCAACACCCACTGTCCCGGTTTTACGTAATTCACCAGCAAGACCCAGAAACTGTTGAGATACACCATACGACTTCATGATCTTTGGCTATCCTTCTGATTGGCATAATCTGAAAACACATATTTTATATGTTCTCTATCGACATCTTATGAAGCATGTTCACGTCGGCTTTACACCATGATGAAGTATCACTAGCGATTAAACGTATCTGTTGAATTTACAGCGTCCGAAGAAAGTGTTTTTAAAGGTGTCTAAGATGACCACTGGATCATTAATTGTTAAGATATTTTATTTATAAAAATTATATACTAACCCAAATCAACTGGAACATGCAATAGTAGGCTCCGTGTTTCCGTTAACGCCCAAATGGTCGCTTTTACGTCCGTAAAAAGCGTCCAAAACCACCAGATATTTTCGGTGTAACAGCCATAAGCAATGAGCTATGTCTAAAACAATTCTAGGGCATGACATAAATAGCCTACGTCCTCTTTTTCAACTCTAACGGAAACACTGCAGTGAGTTACTAACATACTTACCTATTTACCTCAATAATACAGATTCAAATGCATTCAAGGGGTGATCGATATAGAAATACGTTCGACCGCTGGAACAACTAACTATTTTGTTTGATTGATTCAATTGCTTGACTGACTGACTGAATTTTTTATTGTCTGACTGAATGATTGATTGATCCCATTGTTTCATTTGTAGGACTGACTGCTTGATAAACAGTTACTGAAGCACCCCAGAATTTCCATTTATAACAATACGATGGCACCAAAGTGTATTTTTTGAAGGGATTATAATCCACTGTTTAGCTGAACACCGAGGATTCCAGGGCCGCTGATGTCAGTCTCACCTCGCAACCAGTCGAGCGGATGCTGATGAAAATGGCGATAGTAGTAGACCCCAGTGTTTTAGTTGTCAAAAACAACTGGGGGTGTCAAAATTTTGGAGATTACCAAATACACGAACACAGGTCTAATTTAAATTTTAATGTTGTCAATATTATACATCTGATGACTCATGTGATATCTTAGTTTATTCTATAAATCTATCTAGGCGACAAAACAAGCAAATTTCATAATCACATGGACCAAACACCAGGTTTTTGTAAAGGCCTAACCCCAAACATATTTTCAGTTACTTAGCTGAGGGGGTTGGAAAGAGAACTAGGGGGTTGAACCCCCAACCCCCGACAACTAAAACACTGGTAGGCCCTAGTAGTAATTTCGGTTTAAGGACACTGTGTGATAACAAAACTCATTAGAGTCGCCATATATTTATTCAAGGCTTGTGACTGGCACTGCCAAAGTACGAGCAGTGGCGGATTTCAGTGGCAATTGGATGGATCCACAGTTTAACGGCAGCTTATGACAACAGAGACCGTTGCCGCCGACACAGATAATTTTTTTATGAAACACGTATTCAGGGTGTCTCAGAATTGCATGCCATTATCGATGGTTCAACGACATCTAAATTTCTATATTTTCTAAGTTATGAGCCACGTAGAATTTATAGGACGAATAATGCACTTAACATTTGATGAGTTTGGAGCGGACATTTCGAAAGAGATTCCCGCCATGAATGGGTTGACAGTCCAGCAGAGGCGTAGCTAGGGGGCAGAGGGGACAAGTGTCCCCGGGCGCCAAAGGTAGGGGCGCCAAATTGAGGGTTAAAAATAATAATTTTACTCTTGATTTTTATGCAATTTTAACTAATTTATACCAAATAAATGTATAAAATTTAATTTTGGTGCCGAAAAATATTCAATTATATCTTTACTATTTACAAACCAGATGTCAGGCATGATTTTGGCGCCTCATTGGGCCCTAAGGGGTTTCATAAGTTCATATACTCATTACAAATAACAAACCCACTATGCAAGATTGCTAGGTTAGTCATACTCTTTTAACCGGCTGGAATGAATAACTGCATTCTGTTGCATCCATGGCCCGATGATCGATGAGAGGGAGGGTGGATGTGTGAAGCATGCTACACTGGGTACGAGTATCATCTGTCCGCGTGGAATGTCTGAGAGTTAAGAAATTTAAGCTGACTGAGCCCGCCTTGGATCTTGACGCCAGTGGCTGCCAGGCTGCATCCATGCTCCCCAGTAAGAAATATTATAACAGACATCGTGTACAAAGGGCGACTGCTGGTGTTGTCTGCTTTATCCATCTTGGTAGCTGAGGGCCACGCCTTCCCAGTGATTTATTTACTTTATTGGACCAAGAGGTCAAAATTAACTTTCAATAAGAGGCAGTCTCACTGTCCGAGTCAGTTCAGCTATCTTGGATTTCAATACTGAAACATTATTAGGATAAAACAAATGTGTGCTATCTGCTGCTGCCTGCTGTAATTTACTTTGAATGCAAATATTAACTTTTTAATTAAAAATAATAAGTCTTGTTAGTTTAGCCATAATTATGTAACATAGCGCAAATCAACTACGTGTTTTTTTTTATTTATCGACAACAGGTAAGTGTACTGCTATGATATTTGTATGATAAATAAATTCCGTCATTAATCTTATAATATCATTGTACCGTTTGTATAAAACTGTATCGTTTGATATTGTAAAAAGTAAGCAGAAAAAGAGTGGCCTCTTAAGCTAGCCCTGAGGCAGCCGTGGGTAGGCCTATATCGTGTTAGCTACTTCATTTTCTTTGCCGCGGCATATGAGGGTGGGTGTCCAATTCTCTCCCTCGGCGTCTCAACTTCCCACCGGCAGAATACGGGCAGTGTACTCGTTAATGGTTGAGGGCGCAGGTGGAACAGAAATCTCGAATCAAATACATGCCCTGGCGGGGATTTGAACCCCGACCTCTCGACTGACAGTCCAGCGTGCTAGCCACAACACTATTGAACAAAAGTAAATATTTACAAATTGTTTTACTACTTAAACTGTAATTCAATTTTATAAAGATACTATCTTATAGTTAAATAATAGGGGGCGTTAGTCCCGTTACTGTCTTAATTTGTTGTCTTAAAACTTTATTTTCTCACGGGGTTTGCGAACTGCATGGGTGTGATTGGGTTGTACTTCAAGAGGCGCTTTAGCAGTTGTTAAATGCGATACGATAGGCCTACGATTTTTCAGCCATGCCAGGAAAAAACCAAGTGGAGCTGAAACAAATTGAAGCTCATTTGTTCATATTTGCGTGCTTCAATGCGACAACATCGTCTCAGCAGTCTTGCTCTTCTGAGCATCGAAAGAGAAACATTAGAGAACACAAATTTTGACTACGTGATTGACCAGTTTGCGACAGCAAAGTCAATAAAAATTAATCTTTTGTAGACTATTGTGATATGGCTACGAGACTAAGTAGAGACTAGTAGAGTCAATGTTTTATTTGAATTTATTGACTTTTTAACGCAATCTTTACAATCGTATATAGATTTACAGAACTTACGTAGGCTACATAATATTATATTAAACTATAGTCTGTATCTGTAATATTTTATTTCATTAAAATTTAAATTGCCATTCCATGTAGGCTATTTGGAAAATGCGGAATACAAAAAACAGGGAGGGGCGCCAATTTCATAGTTTGTCCTCTGGCGCAAAATGTCCTAGCTACGCCTCTGCAGTCCAGCACTCTAATACAAGAGAGGGAGAAGCAGAATCACGGAGAAAGAGGGAGAAAGAGGGTCTGAAGAGTAACTTGGACAGGTTCACGGAGAACAACAGAGATTGGGGCAGATACTGTACAGAGGGTGAGAACAGGTACAGAGAGCAGTGGCGACGCCAGGGGGGCTAGGGGGCTTAGCCCCCTAACTGCGGCTCAGCCCCCCAAACAAAAAGTGGGAAATCTCTGTCAATGCTTACTTCATAATAAGCCAACTGAACAGTGACCAACGGCAACGAAATCATCAACTATTTCAGGCAGTGAGGCAATTATATTACTTGATTATGATGGACAGGGTCACAGACTCACAGGGCCTATTTTAATCTTTGGCGATTACATTCTTACTTACTTTACGGTTTCAGTTTCTTATAATTATTATGGTTGAACTCAAACTTCTGTACAGTATATTGATTCCATTGTCTGCAGGTTTTGTGTCGGGTTTAGAAGAGGGAAGGGATGGAGGCATAGGCGCAACCACCCTATGGGACCCGTGGGACGCGTCCCCCCAACTTTCGGGCAGGCTGGGACGGTCCCCCCAACTTTTGAAAATGTTGAGGTAAACAAGAGCCCAAAATGCACTCCATTTGGTATTAAATGCTCAAAATTGCGTAGCCCCAGACCCCGTTGGCGGAGCTTACGACGCTCCCCCGTATCCCTATAGTCCTTAGGGGCTTCTTGCTTATGTACAAAGAAAACGATAATTAGAAGAAAATTAAGTCAACTAGAAAACATGTCTAACTGTACAACATCCTAGCTAAGAAGCCACGCCTGGTAAGGGAATCAAATCTAGGGAGAACACGGTTATGTGAGCGTGGGCGCAGGTCATGACCAGTGCAATTGACAGGGGAGAAGGTCGTGGAGGGTGTGGCTAGTATTTGTTAAGATGTTTCTAAATAGGTCAATATCAGCTTTTTTGCAAAGCTCCTCAAAAGTGGGGAAAGATTTAGGTAGGAAACCCAGGCGTAACAACTTGCGGACCAGCGCGCTCAAAGAGTCAAGTTCCTGCTTACTGGCGAAGCCATACCATACTTGGGAACAGTAAAGCATGCGGTTGATAGTGGTAGACCTGACCACATCATGAAGCCTGACCCCTGAAAGCCCATGTGAAATCAAAATACGATGGGCATAGAGAGATTGCTTGGCCCGAATGCAAAGTCTTCAGCGCAAGGCTGAGATTTTTCATATAGCGCCAGTAGTGCCTATAGTGAAAATAACGCAAGATGTCCGCAGAATATCAGCAAGTTTACAGGACCCATGCCAGAACCCTGAATTATACTGGCATTGATTTCAGCCAGTGCAGATAAAAGTCCACGGAACTTGGTGCAATGACTACGATTGCTCAGGAGGGAGATAATCCAGTTGAATATATTAGCTGGGATAGGCAGAGAGGTCAATTGTTCAGCCAAGTATGAGTGTCTGACCGTATCAAAGGCCTTAGAAAAATCTAGAGAAATCACACGGACATAGGGTTCAGAATTAAGCGAGCTGAGAATGAAGTCAGAAATGGCTATAAGAGCGGCAGAGGTAGAACCAGATGGCCTGAAGGCGAATTGGTCAGCAAATGGACGGTTCAGTTCGTGATTAGTGAGGATGGGATAGATATATAGGCGCACTACAAGTTTTTCTAACAATCTGCATAATACCGGCGTTATGGAAATGGGTCGGTAATCAGCCTCAGTAGCAGGGCAAGGGATCTTAAGGATAGTAGTAATACAACTAGACTACCATTGGTCAGGGACAGAGGAGTTTTGCAACGAGAGGTTGAATAAATATGTAATTGGTTCAGCCAAAAGATGGGCCATGTTAGAAAGGAGCCAGAGTGGGATCAAGTCGGGACCAGTGGAGCAACCACGAATGGAGGATAGGACAGTGTAAGTGCCAAGAACCCCAAATTTTGGCGGGCAGGATTCAGACCCCGCAATCGAGCTCCGCATAGTTGGTTGAAGGTATTGGACATCAGTCGAGATATCTCGATAATGTTGGTTAAGAGTTTCTGAGTTAATATGACTAGAAGTAGAATCATTGTTAGATTCACGCCCATTTCTTAGGCGGTTAACCTCAGACCACAGTTTCTTTGTACCCCTACATAATCCGTTGAAGGAGGATACATTGCTCTTCGTGATGAAACAGTTGATGCGGTCGGCAATAGCTGCAACCGCCTCTGAATGGCCACGTCTGAATAGTCGGTTGCGCTTTCGCAGGAGATATTTGAGGAAAGGCGTCATGTACGATGGATCACGTTCTTTGATAGTGATCTTTTTGATAGGAAAGATACGATCTGTCGCAGTTCGTATGGTTGAGTAGAATTCATCAAAGGATTCTTGAGTGGATTGGCAGCAGTACATGGTGTTCCAGTTGACATCAGCTAGGTAATTTTGCATCCGAAGCATTCGGTCAGGAGTACGGATACGTATCTCACACACACGGCGGTCAGTAGGTGGCGGAGCTGCACGATCAAGAGAAGTCATCAGAACGGCTGAGTGACGGGTTTTGACTGAAGATTTAGTAGCGGAGCATACGCAGTCTAGGCGTTCCGAACAATAAACACGATCGAGCGGGTGGCCCTCATGAGTCGGGCCCTCAAAAACGACATGAAGGCCCATTTGAAGGAGGAGTAGAGATGGAAGTTGGTTGAAGTCACCAGCAAGTAGTATGGTAGAATCCTGCGGTTGTGCAGAAATCGAATCTAGCGTCTGTTCAAGATAAGAAGTGAGGGTGTCAAGTTCATATATGGGTTTTGGTGGATGGTACAGTCCACCAATGAAGAAAACCCTGGATCCAAATGTCACATTGATCCATAACAATTCAATATCAGGTCCACAAGGAACTGCAGGGATGAATTTGGAAGGTCTTAAAGTTGATTTGCAGTAGATGGCTATGCCGCCGCCTCTCCTTTTCGTCCTGTCTCGGCGAAATAGAGTGTAGCCTGTAATACCGAAGAAGGAATCATCATGGTGAGGTTTTAGCCAGCTTTCTACCACGATGGCTACATCAGGGGGAAATGAGGTGAGGTCTGCTGTAAGATGATCAATAGCGTGCGGTTTCGCGATGCTGGTAGGATTCAGCAGAAGGAGCGAGGGAAAATCTTTGGAAGGAGAGGGAGAGGCTGATGTTGTAGGAGACCTCTCATCTATCACCATGGTAGGATATGTCAAGGTACGAGCGAACGGAGTTTTGAAGAAGTTGATCCTGGTAGTCTGCGTCGTCCGCACCGGAATTGTCATAACATCGTTGTGAAGAACTGCGAACGGTCCTTTAATTTCACACTGCCGATGGGAACTCGCCAACCGACGGGAAATTACTCGATGCCCCGCCCTACTACCTCTGTATCGTAGAATACCAGCCTCGGCCAATCGACGGAGGAGGTCATAGTTTTGGAAGCTGAAGTCACAGTTGAGCGCATCCAGGCGGCCTTGGTGTCTCCCTCCGAGAGCCAAGAGCTCACGGCTAGTGTACGTGTGTGCATCGCGGTTCTTCATGCAACAATTTCGTTACCTCTTACTTCCATAACTTTACTTTTTAAATCAATTCCCTCAGTGTTAGTTATTCCTTAGTAGATTAGTTCAGTTATAACAGCTCTGAGCGGTAGATCCAGGTAGTCATCAGGCAGATTAACAACTCTTAATTCAAGCAATCCAGCAGTCTCTATGATCGTTTTAATTATAATTCTTCACATAAATTTCTCGCATAGATAGAATTATAGAGAAGCATCTTCATAACGTCATTCCGTCCTATAAAGATTGACCATTTTGTTGACTTGAATTTAAAATCTTTAATCGGGAGTGAAAATTCCGTAAGTCGTTACTGGGCCGTACACAATCTTAGTTAATCCGTCAAGCCCCGCTGTACGTCTTACATTTAATGATTTAGCAACCTTTTATTTACAAAACTCTAACCGCAGGCCCAATCCAAAGACCAAGTCATGCTAGAGTATCCGAAAGTGTAGCATGCAAAACCCAAAATTCCAAAAAAAACATTTTAAAAAGCTAAAAGTGATAGACGTAATCGCTTATTATATTCAACCAAACAGCCGGAAACTCGACATTTGAAAGGTTAAGTGTGCATATATTGTTCAGCAATTGTGCAAAACTCAACGCGATCCATTTTCAACTCCATTTAAAGTATTTTTAATGGAATATTATGAATTTTCATCGCATTCAAACCCAGTAGTTCCAACAAGGTGAAGGTCAAGCTGAGCCTGCAAGCCAAAAGATTTAAATGGGACAGTCACGCGCCATGCTTTCAACCAATGAGGCTGCAGTATTCTGATCACGTGTCTGACCTAGCAAGCAGAGTTTGCACAAAAATATTATTATTTATTATAATCCGACCAATCATACGTCTATAATAATTCATTAGCCTAATTTATGTGACCATATTAAGAAACTAGAAAGGTCGATCTTTCCGGCGATACCATTTTCAGTAGGGATGTCAGGTTATTACCCGGCATAACATGACGTCGAAAACAGGCTAAAATGTAAACTTTTGAGTTAAAAATTGCTGGAATAAATTCAAATAACAATTAATTAATAATATTTGCCATCGGAACTTCCTTATTAAATTAAGAAAATATGAAGATGAGATGCCATACTAAACGAAAATGCAAAAAAGTGAAAATCGACCCGATGACCCCTTTTGAGAGAAAATCGCCTATATCTCGTAATTATGACCAGCGACATAAGCCTCATTTTGTGAGATCGCCTCACATATACATCAAAATAGGAACATATTATAACCCCTTTACAAAATCACTCCATTGGCTTACGGTTTGGCATAAGAATTTTTGATAAATAGAATTTTTGATAAATAGAAGTGAGATTGATGAAAAGAATCTTTGCTTAAATAGATGCTGGATTGAAGAAAAATAACTCTTAATTAAATAGAAGTTGCATTCATGAAGAATAATTGTTAAATAGAAGCTCGATGGATCAAACGAATTCATACCCAAAATGGAAATTGGGTTGATGAAAAGGATTCTTGCCAAAGTAGAAGTTGGATTGATGAAAATAGTAATGCTATTTGGGCAAATAATTTATGACACGAAATTACACATTTACCGAGTAAAATATGCTAACATGGAGTTTTACTCTATCATAGATAGCCCTTAAGTCGACCGACTCAACCACCTTATATGACTATGAAGCATTAGTAAAAATAGTTTACGATAGCAGCTGTTGATTTGGTGGTTTTCTTTAATTAGTCAAAAAACTGCCACCAGCGTTTATGTCTGAAGTTAATACAAAGTTAATCAGTCATCTTCATTGACTGCAGAATTCCAAAAGAAAAAAATTGGATAATCCCGAACGTAGTTTAGGTTGGTAAATAGTGTAGTCCAAAAATATTAGAGTTTGGAAATTCAACCCTCCACAAGGCTGCCCTTGTTCCATAATATGATATTAGTGATTTATTTGCCAAGTTTGAACAAAATTAAACAATATTTACTGGTACCAACTTTCTGCAACTTTTAATTAAACATCGACAAATTTAAAAAAAAATTTTCGACACTACATCAAGTACAATTATCAGCTTTAAACAGATTTTGTCATTAAAAATAAGAATCTGTCTATAAAGGCTATTGAATTAATGTAAAATCAATTACAGTTTTACAAAAATTGAATTATAAAATGAAAAATTGTATATGTTCTTTATTGTTCTTAAAATTTGAGACTGATAACTGCTTTCGTTGGAATTGTATTATTATTATTATTATTAAATAAATTTGTAACGCGCGCAAGGTCACACCGAAATGTGAATCTGAGGAGCGGATAGTCAGCCACCAGGTGAAGATGCACTTAGATTTCTAAATCAATGCAAAAGCCAAGGAGAAATAGTGAGTTTTGAGTCGCATTTTTGAAGGAAGAAAGTGCAAAGTTGAGCTACGAAGAGAAAGTGGTAGTCGATTCCATTCCTTTGGAGCAGAGGCGTGGAATGCACGAGAGCCCATAACTGTTCTGCATCGTGGCTCAGCTAGAAGACCCTGTACCTGATGATCGCAGGCTACGAGGAGGGATGTAAGGAGTTAGTAGTGCATGAATATAGGTAGGTGTGCTGGTGCTAAGGGCTTTGTAGGTCAAACAGGCCAATTTAAATTTTATTCTGAATTCAACAGGAAGCCAATGCAGCTCGTGGAGTAGGACTGAGGAGCATGTTCGTAGTGGGACACACATCACTACACGAGCTATGGAGTTTTGGATTCGTTGCAGCCTTTTGAGTTCAAGGTCTGATACACCCACAAAAAGGGAATTTAGCATAATCAAGACGAGAGGATAAGAGTGAACAGGCTATAGTTTGAGACATATTCTTAGTTAGAGCCGACCTGATGTGACGTATTGCCCTGATGTGATAGAAAACAAGATTTACAAAGATTTGTTATGTGTGGTCGGAATGTAAGGTTACTGTCCAGGGTTACCCCAAGTGTTTTGACACAGTATCTAAAAGATAGCACAGCAGTGCCTGCGAGGTCGACACTAGAAAGTGAAGGAAAAGAACGCAGGCGTTGGCCTGAACCAAACAGAATAATATTGCTTCAGACTTGTTTGGGTTTATGGCCAAACCATTGAAACATAACCATGCGTACATAGATGAGAGGCACTCTTCAAGTTTTAGTTTACCAGACTGGTCAGTGTGTGACAGAGCAATATGTAGCTGAGTATCATCCGCGTACTGTTGCAATTGGATTCCAAAGTGCTTAGCTATATGACTAATTGGGGAAGTAAAGACTGCAGAATTCCAAAAGAAAAAATAGGATAATCCCGTACGTAGTTTAGGTTGGTAAATAGTGTAGTCCAAAAATATTAAGTTTGGAAATTCAATTCTCCACAAGGCTGCCCTTGTTCCATATGATACTAGTGATTTATTTGCCAAGTTTGAACAAAATTAAACAATATTTACTGGTACCAACTTTCTGCAACTTTTTAATTAAACATCGACATATTAAAAAATTTGTAAATTTTGTAAATTCTCTTCGGTGGTTGGACACTAGCTGCACTAGATATTGCTTTTGAGTTTCATGATTCATCCTTTGTCAGGGCTGCGTTATATGATTGGATAAGTGCAATCCCTTTTTCTGTACAATCATTTACGACCCAGAGTAGTCTCGACCTTTTCTTTGTGCGCCTGAAAGCCTTTGGTCTGATGGCCAAAGAGCCGAACCGGCTCTTTTGGCCATCGGACATGGCTTCTTTCGTGGCCATTTATTGTGAGCAGATTGGAAACAGATGGAATGATGGAAGTCTCTTGGGTGCTCTTAACACACTTTTACTTTTTCCTTTCTGGATGCTTGCTGGGCATTTCTAAAGTTTTTCCGTGTCTCCTTATTCGTCTAACATTTGTCTATGCAAGACGTGCTGGAAGTTGATGTGTCTTCTTTTTGCATCTTGATAAATATTTTGTCTTTCTCATTTTCATGGCATGAACAGCATCTTGTTCATCCAGATTGGCCTTAGTCAACCGGTGCTTTTTTAACAAAACAATCCTCGTCGTACATTTTGCAGAGCTTTCTTACTACACAGTCTGCTTATATAGTAAGATATATAAAGTGTAAGAAAAAAGAAAGAAATTAAACTTCTGCAATTCAAAAAGAAGCACATAGCTATTTGGATTTATGTTAACATACAACCATCACTTGTGTAATTATGCTAATATACAACCGTCACATCTGGAAATATGCTAACATACAAACCTCACATCTGGAAATATGTTTACTAACAACCCTTAAAACTGGAATTATAATAAAATAAAACCCTCACCTCTGGAATTATACTAACATACAACCCTCACATTATTACATGAAAAATTACAATTTCATTTATATTTAGAATACAATTATTATTCATTTATTTCATGTCAACAATCTATCTGAAGGAAATAAACTGAGCGAATATCAAGTCAGTTAATAAATCACAATCATCTGCATCTATCGACCTAGATGACATCCATAAAACAAGAACCCATTTTCAACCATACACATTTGCAGAACTAGACAACCTGCATTTTAGCAGCAAATTTTATTATTGCATTGAACGTATCCTGTATTTTAGCATATTTAATTAGTTCTCATATGTGGCTGCATAAATGGAAGTTGGAATGATGAAAATAATTCTTTGTGTAAATAGAAGTTGCACCAGTTGCTGAAACAAATTCTTTGTGTGAATAGAAGTTGGACTGATGAAAAGAATTAGTTGGATTGATGAAAAGACTTCCTTGTGTAATCAGGAACTTGATAGATGAAAACAATTTTTGTGTTAAATCGAATCTGGATTGATGAACACAATTTTTGTGTCAAAATGGAAGTTGGATTGATTGAAAGAATTTTTATGTAAACACAGAAGTTGGATTGATGAAAAGAACTTTTGCAATAAATGGAAGTTGGATTGATGAAAATAGCTTCTTGTTAAACTAGAAATTAATATTTGAACAAATAGAAGTTGAACTGATGACAGTAATCATAAAATCATTGAAATAATTAAATATGCTATTACTTTTCACTGTTAGAAACAAGAACAAAATACGCTAAAATGCAGGTTTGCTTGTACAACTAATGGTAAAGCCTAAGATTGCTTAATCGGGTAATTTCAGAGTCCAGCTTCTTAATTATTCGCCCACTGTAGAATTATTAGTGTTCACAAATCCAACTAATAATGGCGTGAAGAACAGTAGGAAGCTGGATCGCTTCCCGCACCCTCCCAAAGGTCCACTCAGCCTATCATTTGCGAGATGGCGCATTGGTAAAATGAGATGTATTTCGTGATGGGCGCCTTGCATGGCTGCCGTATAGTTAAATTCGACTCTTGTAAAAACTTGTGATCATCATCCGTTCATACTGATTTGTAATCATCCTGCGTAATTGTCAGTTTGAATTAATAAAGAATATATTGTTATTATTATTATTATTAATAATTTAATATTATTATTAAGGTTCTGTTAAACAACCCAACTTCTATTTAGGCAGCAATCCTTTTAATCAATTCAGCCTTCATTTGCGAAACACTTATTTTTTTTATCAAACCCAGCTTCTGTTTAAACAACAATTATTTTTCATCAAACCGACTTCTATTTAACATGAATTCTTTTTATCAATCCAACTTGTATTCGACCAACGCTTAAACCCATGCAATGGCGAATAATTTACGACGCTAAACTACACGTTTACCGCAAATACATTAAAATGCAGGTCTTCTTGTAGAACTGATGGTAACGCGTAAGATCGCTTAATTGCCCGACTTTACATTATTTATTGGGGGCCGGTGGCGCGTTGGATAAGAGCTGGCGTGGAGAGCGAGAGGTACTGAGTTCGAGCCCCGTAGGGCGGATATGCTTTGTAGGCTGCTATTAGCGCCATTCTATTGCAGGCTGTCTGTTCTGTTAGTAGTTAAGAATTGTTTCAATTGCATAATTGTACACTGTGATCATTCTGCGTTGTGTCAGTTTGAAATTAAACGAAGATTATTATTATTATTATTATTATTTACGTTTGTTGACCAACGAGTTATAAACAACAAGTTACAAAGAACGATTCATGACAAGGAAATGCGTCTAACGCCATCTAGTGGTATCATCTGATGTTCACTCGAATGACTTTCCAGACATAGTCTACGCGGAATTAAACATTAAGATCAAACCACAGTTTAGCAACTCTCTCGTTGACTTTAATTAAATGTGTCTGTCCAATAAATTATATGCCCAGAATTATAGAATCTAACCAGGTTTGGCATTAAAGTCGAATTTCTCCATAATCTGTGGTAAACTTAAACAGCACAAAATGGCGACGATGAAAGTGTTCGGCACAATAAAGACTAAGCTGAAGTCTTAAAAAGTATATCCTGTCTTCTAGCGAATACATTTAACACGCTGCAGCAAAAGAGATTTGAGATTTATACATAAATAATAATCATTAACCCTCGGGCTACCAAAAAGGGGTGTGATTACCACCCCCTACGTTTTTTGCTTCGCAAACTTGTTCCATATGGAATATAATTTTGACATTTTAGTTGAACATTTAATGTGATGCAACTCGCCGTTCAGTGGCCGACCAGCTGATGTCAACATATCATACCCAAAAATGGAGTTATCCTTAAGGCGATCAAGTTCATCATTCCAACATGGCTTTAAAGAGCGCGATGGAAGTCTAAGGGACGCGTTATACAGTGACGTGACAAACAAATTATAAATGCTTTCAATATCTTGCAAATGATGCGTATTTGAACAGTTTTAGCCACATGCCTCTGGATTTAAATCAGATACAGCCGATAACTGAATTCTATTAGCTTCATAATACCCCGGTAAGTAGGCCTTATTCCATCGCCACGAAAATCGTTGGGGAGAGCGTCTTCTATTTGGCTTCCGCTGATGTGTGGAAGGCAGGTGATTGGATAAATCGAATAGGGCTATGACAGGTCTGTGATAACTTAGGTTTGCCCTGCAGTCAATAATAACCATTTTGATCATTATAAAGCCGAATGGAATTAGAAATAAAGTAATGATAAATAAACATGTTGCTTTAAGGCTATCGTTAACATAAGTAGCTGCGTAGGGGTCATGACAAAAATCATCACAATGTGCAATGGAAAATCAATCAAAAACATTCTTACTCTGCAGAAAACCGACACTGTCAGCTGTACAAGAAAAATTCATATCACCCAAAAGAATAACATTTTCTGAGGGAAGTATTATGTTTTCAATGTAGCCCAGACAGTTGCCTAGCTCAACAGTGTAATCAGAATTACTGGACTGACATGGAAAGTAAACATTAATTAATTTAAGAGGGGAACTGCTAATTCTATCAAGCGAAATGCATAGACATCTACCATTATCATCACCATTAATTACATGAATAAACTTAGAAAGGCATTTACGCCAAAGGAAACCAACACCTCCAAAAGGACGTCCGCTGTAGATATGTGGTCCCCATAAGGAATAACCTTTGGATTCTCTACACCAGAATGCCTACTGTCTAAGAATGCTGCAATGAAACTGCTACAAAGTAACTTTTCGTATATAATGTAGGTATCCTGCACTTCCATAGTGCTCATCTTTTAACTATAATCTCCAATTCCAAATGTTTTCAACTGCAGTTACGTGGAATCATAATTCAGCAGAGGTCAGCAACTAAGTCGTCAGGAGGAGAAAATCGATGGCCATAACAATGCTCCAGTAATTCATTATCGCTATCAAGCATAACGTCACATAAACCACATGCAAAAGATTTTGACAAAGACGCCTTTGTATTCATAGTAGATTTGAATGTGCCAATAGACAGACATTCTCCATCTCTTTTCGGAAAAGGACCTGCAGTTCCACTAGAATCCGGATGTACGTTCTTTGAGTAACAATCAATTTCTTTAACAATAACGCCTGTACAACTAGAAGTGATTAAATGTCCAGGCAGGTTAGCAATTACTTCACTTCCCATTTTAAGAACCTGTTGCGGTTTTCCTGCATCAAGTTTAAACTGCTTCGCTGAAGAACTGCTCTTAGTATAAGGTTTGTTGCGCGAGTGTTGCTTCTCCGTTGCATGAGTTCTTCTGTCTCTTTAGATGTCCAATTTCTGTGAATCCTTTATTACAAGCCTCACGTATGTATGTTTTAACTCCTGTGTGAGTTCTCATATGCACCGTCAAGGCCTCTCCGCGAATAAATGATTTCTTACATAGATGGCACCTGTATGGTTTTTCACCAGTATGGGTTCTCATGTGCGTTTTCAGAGTACCACCATGATTAAATGATTTCTTACATAGCTGGCACCTGTATGGTTTTTCACCAGTATGGGTTCTCATGTGCGTCTTCAGAGTTCCACCATTGATTAAATGATTTCCTACATAGCTGGCACCTGTATGGTTTTTCACCAGTATGGGTTCTCATGTGCATTTTCAGATTACCACCCTGAATAAATGATTTCCGACATAACTGGCATCTGTATGGTTTTTCACCAGTATGGGTTCTCATGTGCATTTTCAGAATACCACCTTCATTAAATGATTTTTGACATAAATGGCACATGTATGGTTTTTCACCAGTATGGATTCTCATGTGCTTTCTCAGAGTATCACCGCGTTTAAATGATTTCCGACATAGCTGGCACCTGTATGGTTTTTCATCAGTGTGGGTTCTCATGTGCTTTTTCAGATTACAACCGTCATTAAATGATTTCTTACATAGCTGGCACCTGTATGGTTTTTCACCAGTATGGGTTCTCATGTGCGTTTTCAGATGACCATTTTGATTAAATGATTTCTGACATAGCTGGCACGTGTATGGATTTTCAACCGCATGTGTTTTCGTATTCTCCATCAGGATATTCACTTAATTGTTAATTTCAGTTTTTTCTCCAGTATCTGTTCTTGATGAGTTGTAAGATGATCACATTCAGTATACACTTTCTGAATAATTGTCACCGGTTTGTGTTTTAAATTATTCGCATGTGCTTCGCCAATCAGGTTTCTAGACAAACTGACAAAGTCGGGATCTGTATAAGACTTTGACAAGGATGAGGTTCGGTATGTGGTTCAAAGAAATAGCCTCTGCTAAAGGTTTCTGCAATTGTTGTTGTTGTCATAGCCTTTCCAACACCAGCAGTGTCCAGTTTCACACATTACCGATTACTTCATTTTCAGTTCGCCTTTCAGATACACACAAGAGGAGTTCATGTTTCACGTATCAGTAGCAGTTCTTGTCGAGTTAAATAAGAGATTATTCACACAGAAAAACTTAATGATGAAATACTGAAGCTATCCATCCGTTGTATAATAGCACTCGTTTATGATACAATTCAGTATATATTTAGTGAAGATATAATAGTCGACTGTAGCGACAGTTGAGGAAAAACAAATCCACTGTAATATTATTAAGATGAAAACCTTGTCTTGCAAACTAGATTTTGAAGCTCTGAAAGAATGTTGCTCGTCATTTTCATACATTTGCTAAAAATAACAGTAAAACGTCGATATTTAACAGGTTCATAAAACATAATTTCAGTTCTACTAAATAAAGTGGAATGACTGTTCGTTCTTTACACAATCACACACATCACCATATACATCAGAGCATCACAATATCACTCCAATTCTAAATTCACTCCACTGGTTAAAAATCCTTGCGCACATCCACTTCAACGTCTAATAGCTAACCTACAACTCAATGCAATACTGCCAGGCAAAGTATCTTCTCGAACTCTTCACCATCCAACCATCCGATCTACCTGTTCGTCCTCATTTCTCACTCTCTCCCATCCCCCAGTCACTACTCGCTTCAAGTTCTCCAACCGATCCATATCCCACACTGCACCTCAACTCTGTAAAAACATCCTCTGAATCCCGAATATTTTCAGTTCCAACAAAACTGCCACTCACTTACTGTCACCTGCCTTAGGCCCCTGTACTCATCATGCCACAGGTTTTCCAAATTGAAGTCTCACCTCTTCCAGAAATCATACGCTGATCCGTCCCCGATCCTCTGCCAACCCTTCCTGTATGCTTGGTGTTTTGTTGTCTTTGGTGATTTTTAAGTTCCATTTAATTATGTTCTTAACCTCTAAACAAATAAGCTGCATTACGTAAATTGCACATACTTATATTTCTCTGAATGGAATATGTTTATTTAACCCCTTCAGTGCCTTACATGACGTCTTAAGACGTCATGCTGACTAGGTGCTCACTGTGCCTTGTAAGACGTCTTTAGACGTCAATTTTATGTTGACTGCATTGAAAGCGTGGCACTGCGGGTATAGTACTGAAGTCGTGTGGATGGCACTGCAGGAACACATGTGATGCCTGTAGGCTACTTTGGGCTACAAAATTTTTTTTTTCCCGCGGTATTTTCGGCCTGGCTGTGCTGTGTAGGGATGACGTTGGGTTTTTCCAGTGAGTTGATAAATTGTTATTGTTAGGTTTTTATGTAGAAGCGTGTAATATTGTATTATAAAATGAGTAAAGCGAAATATACGACTGCAGAAGTGTTGAAAAAGTTACTGGTGTCAGATGACGAACACGACAGTAGTGACGGCGACGATGATGGATCCGAAGTGTCGGATTTGGAAGGAAGTAGTGATTCGTCCAGTGAATTTATGCCGTGTGAAAATGTGTTGCGCCTCACAGAACGTCACTTTCCCACTAAAATTCCCCTTGTTGGTCAACAGACAAAAGCAATGAAACGCTGTAAGGTCTGCTACAAGAAAAGTAAGATTCGTCGTGAGAGTCGTTACACATGCACCAAGTGTCCATCGAAGCCGGGACTATGTGTTGACAATTGCTTTGAACTATACCATTCGAAACACAAGTTTTGGAAGTAAACAGTATTCTACATCCATAGAATGCAGAATGTAAATATGTTATTAGTGTTGTGCACAAGAAATATTAACATTGTGAAGACTGGAAGTTACAATATATAGACATTCTATCACGCTAATAATACGCTTCCATGCCTGGCACAGGTACCGGAAACCGCAAAAATACCTGGCAGCGAAAGGGTTAATACTCTGAAATTTTATAATTCTCGTCGATATTTTTAATATGTGTGCAACTGGATTATATCATTGTTCGAAACTAATGTAAGCAATCTTACTGGAAAGTAGTTTAAGAGTAGAGCGTAGCATAAGTCATTCATGAGGAGGGGCCGTGGCGCATTGGATAACATCTGGCACAGACATCGAGAGGTACCGAATTTCAGGCCCCGTTGGGCTGAAATGCTTTGTAGGCTGCTATTAGCGCCGTTGTATTGCAAAGCTGTCTGTTCTGTTAGTAGTTAGTTAAAGATTTCAATTGCATAACATGTAAATGTACAGCGCAGTGCGTTTGTCAGGCGCTTATTAAAGAAAAGATATTATTATTATTATTATTCACATGGTTACCTAATGAAATCGCATCGACTTTCAGATCCTGATCCTACGCCTAACTCTAGCAGCCTTTGAAGTCCTTAATGACGTTCTAACGCTGAACGTCAGCTTCATAAATCCAGGAAGGTTATCCAGTGGGGCTCTCTCACCTTGCCTCAACCGTAAAAGAAGGGAAGCCACTTCCCTTTCGTCTAAGTTATCTGCCAGAATGGAGGAAGTGTGGTCCGTGAATCCTGGATGGGGAATGACTGTCGACTGACACGATGCGTCAGTAGGCTAGGGAGACGTACGGACCAACAGACGAACAAAGCTGTACAAGAACAGAGACAGACAGACAGATATTTTAAAGGAGGCAGAACGACGGAGACAGCTTCCTTTAAACCTCCACTAAAACTACAAACATTTCCCATCCTTCTATACCCATCCGTTGTTAAGTTCATTGGGAAATGATGAATCCTAATTTGCTTTCGATTTCTTCTGCGGGGTGCATGATAGTCTAGTGGTCATAGCGCTCGACTGTCAAGCGAGAGATCGTTTATTTAAAGAATCTCCCACCAGGACAGAAATTAGCCGAGATTTTGGCTTCATTCGCTCCCATTACGATGCCTTTATGCAGGTGTCACGACAACTCGTCGAACGACAATTCGTCTACGACACTTCGTCTACAGACATTTCGTCGAACGATATTTCGTCTACAAAGTTATTTGATATTGTCACTTTAAAATGGAAGCTGGATTGATGAAAAAACTGTTTCCCTAAATGGAAGTGGGATTGATGAAAACATTCCTGTGTTGAAATAGAAGCTGGATTGATCGAAATAATTTTTCCCGTAAATAGAAGCTGGAAATCAACCTGGATGCATGGAAATAGGGTTCCATTCAATAGAAGCTGGATTGATGAAAATAATCTCGTCAGTAATTAGAAGCTGGATTCCTGAGAATATATAGCACGTCTTAGCGAAATTATAAGAAAGCGGCCTCTGTTGATTAGCCGTAATGGATACAGATACACTTGTTGACGAAATGTCGTTAGACGAATTGTCGTAGACGAAGTGTCGTTAGACGAAATGTCGTTCGACGAGTTGTCGCGGAACCCTTTATGCAGCCTAAATGATCGCGGGTTTAAATTTCCATAAGAAATTTCTGTCGAGATTTCGACACCATTTGCGCCTTCATCCAACTTAGCTGTAATGAGTACACTGATCATACACTGTGAGTACGAAGATCAGGTAAGAAGATGACTGGCCACCCGCCCTAATTTGCCGAAACCGTGCAATATGAGGTCGCTAACACTCCATACCCTCCTTGACTCTTCTTCTTCCTCAGGGTTTGAGCATGGTCCTTTCCGATGAGCACATCACACAACTATAGAAAGCATTGCACAGATTCAATCCCGTCAAATAAGTCGGTTGTTTCGGTTTAGCGACGCAGTGTCACCAAGAAGATGATTAACATTTCGTCGAACGACATTTTGTCTACAAAGTTATTTGATATTGTCACTTTAAAATGGAAGCTGGATTGATGAAAAAACCGTGGCGCATTGGATAACATCTGGCACAGAGATCGAGAGGTACCGAGTTCGAGCCCCCGTTGGGCGGATATGCGTTGTACGCTGCTATTAGCGCCGTTGTATTGCAAGCTGTCTGTTCTGTTAGTAGTTAAGATTTCGATTGCATAACATGTAAATGTACAGCGCAGTGCGTTTGTCAGGCGCTTATTAAAGAAAGATATTATTATTATTATTATTATTATTATTATTATTATTATTATTATTATTATTATTATTATTCACATGGTTACCTAATGAAATCGCATCGACTTTCAGATCCTGATCCTACGCCTAACTCTAGCAGCCTTTGAAGTCCTTAATGACGTTCTAACGCTGAACGTCAGCTTCATAAATCCAGGAAGGTTATCCAGTGGGGCTCTCTCACCTTGCCTCAACCGTAAAAGAAGGGAAGCCGCTTCCCTTTCGTCTAAGTTATCTGCCAGAATGGAGGAAGTGTGGTCCGTGAATCCTGGATGGGGAATGACTGTCGACTGACACGATGCGTCAGTAGGCTAGGGAGACGTACGGACCAACAGACGAACAAAGCTGTACAAGAACAGAGACAGACAGACAGATATTTTAAAGGAGGCAGAACGACGGAGACAGCTTCCTTTAAACCTCCACTAAAACTACAAACATTTCCCATCCTTCTATACCCATCCGTTGTTAAGTTCATTGGGAAATGATGAATCCTATTTTGCTTTAGATTTCTTCTGCGGGGTGCATGATAGTCTAGTGGTCATAGCGCTCGACTGTCAAGCGAGAGATCGTTTATTTAAAAAATCTCCCACCAGGACAGAAATTAGCCGAGATTTCGGCTTCATTCGCTCCCATCACGATGCCTTTATGCAGGTGTCACGACAACTCGTCGAACGACAATTCGTCTACGACACTTCGTCTACAGACATTTCGTCGAACGACATTTCGTTTACAAAGTTATTTGATATTGTCACTTTAAAATGGAAGCTGGATTGATGAAAAACCGTGGCGCATTGGATAACATCTGGCACAGAGATCGCGAGAGGTACCTAGTTCGAGCCCCGTTAGGGCGGATATGCTTTGTAGGCTGCTATTAGCGCCGTTGTATTGGATGCAAGCTGTCTGTTCTGTTAGTAGTTAAGATTTCGATTGCATAACATGTAAATGTACAGCGCAGTGCGTTTGTCGAGCGCTTATTAAAGAAAAGATATTATTATTATTATTATTATTATTATTATATGTGTATTATTATTATTATTATTATTATTCACATGGTTACCTAATGAAATCGCATCGACTTTCAGATCCTGATCCTACGCCTAACTCTAGCAGCCTTTGAAGTCCTTAAATAAACGATGTCTCGGTTGACAGACAAGACAACAACCGATGGCACACAAAAACCATGTTGTCATCATATCAACATCCAGGTCGGTCTGTTGAGAGACAGCCTACGGTGGATAAACAATGTGAAAAAGTGAAGTTTTAGGCTGATAGCAAAATGGATTTGTGACTGAGCAGAACGAGCCAAACACGAGAAAGGATCTTGCTGAAAAGTGATAAGACTGTTGAATATGCACGATTCGATGGAAGTGGAACGAGAAGCAGAGGCAAGCCGAGACTACGCTAGATAGATAGGCCAAATACTGTTTAAATGAAGACATTTATTCGTACCCATCGCAGCCAAAATGGCTGGCGTCAGGAACTGAATATATATTATATATATACATAATTATATACGCATGCTATAATGTGCATATACACTCACCTCTAAAGTCTTGTAACAAATGCCGACTTCTACTAGAACGATCCAAAACGGATAAATTACAACAACTGACCGTTTTATAATTTAAATTTTCAATAAAACCCCAACACAGGTTTCCTTGTTTGAAATTCCGCCATTTGTATTATTCAGCGATCTGATAGGCTGTAGAACGCTAGGGCAGCATTTAGGTCATCTCCGTCCATCGCCCTCTCCCACACCCCTCCCGTGACCCTCTCCCTCATCCACCTCCTCAGCCTACAACGGTGGTGTCGCTTGTTTTCCGATTGAATCCACCGCTGCGCCTTAATTACCCCTCCAAACCTCCCACCACGACTCTGACACGCGGCCCAATTTCGACAAGTCTGCGCAACACGAGGGCCAATGCTGGTCCTTCATCTCACTGTCGGCAAAGTCTGGCTCACCGTGTGCAAGACCAAGGCCCACAGAATTTTGCGACAGTCATTGAAATCATGGCAAAGTAGAGGAACGACCACACTAGGCCGACGCCTCGAGAAAGCCGACGGGTGCCGCCAGTGGCCCGCAGAGGGAGCGATGGGGGAAGGCTGTCTGGGTTGTCCTTCGCCTCGTTTTATAGGCTATAGTCTACGCGCCTAAAGAACGGCGTTCTTTTCGCTCGCTTTTCCACCAACGCAGGATCGCAAGCGCCCTTTCCCTCGTAGGCCTAAATTTCCACCAATCACGGCAGTTCATTCTAGCCTATTTGGCTTTTGCGCCCATTTTGGTCTAAGCCACATTTCCTATTATTTAGTTTTATTACATTTATTTAATTTGTGATGGATATTTAAAATTTCAAGAGAAAGTATTATTAGTAATTAAATCATTCCGTTTCAAAATTTGCGCCCCCTATTGAGTTGCGCCCTGTGCCATGGCACCGTTGGCACATGCCTCGCTACGGCCCTGCCAGGTATTCACCTGAATGAGCTGTACGGTAAAATTCGTACTTTTTGCATTTCCAGTTATAGTTCATTTCACCCAAAGTTCGTAATCGAACAAAACCTGGATACATATCATATGGTTCAATCTTGAAGAACATGATCTCATCGGATAGGACACTCATACCACTTGGCAACACTGGAAGGTCGCCAGTGAAGACTAGCTGGTCATTGTTGCATGCTAACATGTATATCAACGTCGCCAATGCATGGATTCAGCGGAAGAATAAAGAACTCCTCAAGGCTGCCACACGATATCAAATATTGTTTTTTTCCAGGAAACTGTGACCTGGCTACGCCATGCATGCAATCAGAAACAATAGACAACGATTTTGAAAGTAATTGACATGTGCTAACGATGAACATAGACGCCTTTTCTTCAATCGATTTAACCACATGGTCTGTCATCTAAAATTAAAAAAGACATTATATAATCTTCATCATCGTCATCATTATCACTTTCATCATCGCCATTATCGTCATAATCATTTTAATCATCGTCACCGTTATCATCATCATCATCATCATAAAATTCATCTTTATCATAACCGTCGTTAATCATTATCACGAGAAGAAGTGTTTTAAATTCTAGTTTTCACCCAAATTAAGTTGTAACAGCCGCCTTCATCAGACCAGTGCTTCCAAAACTTACCATTGTCACGGACCGGCAGGAATTAACTTTTTTGTGTCACTGACCGGCAGGAATTAACTTTTTAGTGTCACTGACCGGCAGGAATTAACTTTTTAGTGTCACTGACCGGCAGGAATTAACTTTTTAGTGTCACTGACCGGCAGGAATTAACTTTTTAGTGTCACTGACCGGCAGGAATTAACTTTTTAGTGTCACTGACCGGCAGGAATTAACTTTTTAGTGTCACTGACCGGCAGGAATTAACTTTTTAGTGTCACTGACCGGCAGGAATTAACTTTTTAGTGTCACTGACCGGCAGGAATTAACTTTTTAGTGTCACTGACCGGCAGGAATAATTTATTAACTTTTTAGTGTAATTGACCTACTTTCAGCTATTCTAAAAATCACCGTCGTCGGTGTTGATTAGGCCTACTTTACACCGATATCCAAATTCTACAAACCCAGGTAATCAAAATTTAATTAAACATAGGCTAATTATTCTTGAAAGCAATCGCTACAGGACAACGCCTGTTACTGGAAAAATCTAAAAGCGCTGACCTACGTAATGTGCTGGCATCCCATTGAACTAAACAACTAATGGCGCCATAGAAGTAGATTAGGTTCGCGCATTGGAAGTCATTGATGTAATATTTCATGGACTTCAATTTCGACAAATCTTCATTTGAGGCCGATAAATGGCCAAAAAAATGTTTGAAATCCAACTAAACATTGGATGTCGGGGTTGAATGAGAGGCAAACAGTGTCAACAAATTCACATTTTTTCCAGCATTTTACACTGTTCAGCAACATGCTCAAACTTGCTTTAACCGATTTGAGAAAATATAATATTTGAAAAAGTTATGCAACACATATTGGCAGATGAGGGTTAATATGGTGGTAAAAATAGAGAGATGCCGATCGTCTGATGGCCCTTAGACGCCTCAGCTGAAAGAAACAGGAGCGGGTCAGGTTCGATACGTGATCCGTGAACGTGAGGGAGGAGTCGACAGTGACACCCAAGTGACGGACACTAGAAGAGTATTGAATACAGAGAATTTCTTCGTCAGTAATAGACAATCAAGCTTAGCTTATTATACTCTCCCTCCCAATCTTTCTAATCCTATACGATTTCCCAGCTTTAACAGCAATTTTTTTATCGCCTGTGACGAGCTGCAGAGCTCATGAGTAACCTGTTTCTCAGTGTCTAACATTGATTTGCGAATCAGATAATATATTCGAGATTACGATTATTATCAAGGTTTGTTTATTCGGCCTACAGGTATTGCATATTGCGTTAATGCGCTATGATGAGCCAATAGCCTGGTCACTTGTTTTTTTATAGTATTATATAAATGTCATAAATAGCAATTTTAGAAATTAAAACTGTTAATAATATTAATTATATATAAACGTACAATCTCATTTGATGCTGCGCTTTAGAATGTATTCGCTAGATGACAGGACATACTCTCTAAAACTTCAGCTTTCTTCTCATTGTAGCGAAACACTTTAATCGTCGCCATTTTGTGCCGATGACAGTTTAAACGAATTTATGGAGAAATTCGACTTTAATGCCAAACCAGGTCAGATTCTATAACTCTGTGCTTGTAATTTATTGGACAAATACATTTAATTAACGGCAACTAAGTCAATGAGAGAGTGTTGCTAATGTAATATTGTGGTTTGATCTTAATGTTTTATTCTCTGTAAACGATGTCTGAAAAGTCATTCAGACCAACATCAGACCACTAGATGGCGTTAGACGGAGTTCTTTGTCATAAAGGGTGCGGCCCGAATCCCCGAAACGCGAATCGCCGAAACGAATTTCGGGCGAATCCTCGAATACCCGTAATTTTCTAAGTCCGACTCGAATGAATATAATCAATTGACAAATAAACATTTGAATAGGCATTGAGGTAAACGTGTAGTTTAGCGTCGTAAATTACCCGCCATTGCATGGGTTTCAGCGTTGATCGAAAACAAGTTCGATTGACGAAACGAATTCTTGCTAAATAGAAGTCGGATTGATGAAAATAATTTTTCTTTAAATAGAAGTGGGACTGATGAAAAGAATCTTGCTTAAACAAAAGCTGGATTGATGTAAAATAATTCTTCATTAAATAAAAGCTATATTGATGAAAAATAATTCCTGCTTAAATAGAAGCTGGACTGATGAAACGAATTCTTGCCTAATGGAAGCTGGATCGATTGAAAGGATTCTCGCCAAAATAGAAGTTGGATTGATGAAAAACAAAAACGCTACAAAGGCCGAATAATTTACGACGCTAAACTACACGTTTACCAACCCCATCAAGGTAATCCTGGAAACGGCGGTCCCAAATTACGAAATGAAAGAAGTCTACACAGTTATTTTATATTGTCACTTTAAAATGGAAGCTGGATTGATGAAAAAAAAACTGTTTCTCTAAATGGAAGTGGGATTGATGAAAACATACCTGTGTTGAAATAGAAGCTAGATTGATCGAAATAATTTTTTCCGTAAATAGAAACGGGATACCAAGCTGGTTGCATGGATGAAACTAAGTTTCCATTCAATAGAAGCTGGATGAAAATAGTGTCTTCAGTAATTAGAAGCTGGATTCCTGAGAATATATAGCATGTTTTAGCGAAACTATAAGAAAGCGGCCTCTGTTGATTTCTTTAATTTCATAATTACCCATGAATCGTTCTTTGTAACTTGTTCTTTAAAACTTGTAGGTCTACAAGCGTAAAATTATGTAAAAGGGTATGTTAGCGTATTGACTATTTTCCCCATTGTAGTATTATTATTTGTCATCAATCCAACTTCTACTTTGGTGAGAATACTTCCAATCGAATCAGCTTGCATTAGGCAGAAATTTGTTTAATCAATCCAGCTTCTTTTAAAGCAGGAATTATTTTTTTCATCCATACAACTTTTATTTAATTAAGAATTATTTATATCAATCCAGCTTCTATTTAAGCAAGATTCTTTTCATCATGCCACTTCTATTTTAAAAAGATTATTGTAATTAATCCGACTTCTATTTAGCAAGTACTTGTGTTTAACCAGCGCTGAAACCCATGCATTGACCATAATTAAATATTCTCAAATAAACTTTTACCTAAATAAATATTGTAAAAGTCGGGCAATTAAGCAATCTTCTGCTTAGTGTTAGTTCTGCATTTTGCATATTATTTTTGTTTCTTTCAGAGTAAAGTAATATAGTGTATTTAATTATTTCAATGATTTTCATAATTACTATCATCAATCCATCTTCTGTTTACACAAGTATTATTTTCATCAATCCAACTTCTAGTTTCAGAGGAGACTATTTTCATCAATCCAACTTCCTTTTCAATGCAAAACTTCATTTCATCAATCCAACTTCATTTTGGCGCAAAACTTCTTTTATTAATCCAACTTTCCTTTTAAATGCAAGAATTCTGTTCACCAAACCGACTTCTATTTGCGCAAAGACTTCTTTTCATCAATTCAGCTTCTATTTATGCATTGAATTATTTTTATCTACCTAATTTCCATTTACGCAGCCATAGAGAAATAATGAAATATGCTATAATACAGGATACGTTCAATGCTATAATAAAATTTGCTGCCAAAATGCAGGTTGACCAGTTCTGCAGATGTGCATTGGTTGAAAATTGATACTTGTTTAATGGATGTCGTCTAGGTCAATAGATACAGATGATTATGATTTAGTTACTAACTTACCATAATAATTATGCTCAGTTGTTTCCTTCGGAAAGATTGTTGACATGAAATAAATTAACTACAATATTGAAGCTTCAGATGTAAACATTGCTGACTGAGTGTTTTGTACATTAAGCAATTAAAACGACTAAATTAACAACTGCTCTAAGACACAATATTTGCTAATGTTTGATGGTCACATACTGATGCATTAGTCGACCTAAAACATATCTATGATATTTTAAAATCATTTTAAAAAATTTGCAAAGCTATTCAAATGTCTTCTATTTTAGAAAATGTGCAAGACAGTTTAGATTTTAAGTCAATTCAGTTTCGAAACAGGTAGTTTATAAATAAAACTAAAATTTTGTATGTTCTCAGAAGTAGTAGGGGGCCCGTGGCGCATTGGATAACAGCTGGCACAGAGACCGAGAGGTACCGAGTTCGAGCCCCCGTTGGGCGGATTTGCTTTGTAGGCTGCTATTAGCGCCGTTGTATTACAAGGCTGTCTGTTCTGTTAGTAGTTAAGATTTCCATTGCATAACATGTAAATGTACAGCGCAGTGCGTTTGTCAAGCGCTTAATAAAGAAAAGATATTATTATTATTATTATTATTAAGAGAAGTCGCTTAATCTAACCCTGAAAGGTAGCCACAGGTGTGCAATTGTAACAACTTCACTTTCTAGTTAATCTCAGCTATGAACTTATCCTCTAATTCACGAATCGTATTTCAGTCTGCATACCATTATAAGTTTCATTCAACAGAATGCGCTCTTTTTGATGCTAAGAACATCTTGTGCAGTATTTATTTATTTATTTTTTTATTGCGTCAGAAAACAGAACAAATAACAGTACACATCATGATAGCAACAATGTTGCTATCAATGCAGTATCATGATCAGAAACACAGAAACAATGTTGCTATCAATGCAGTATCATGATCAGAAACACAGAAACAATGTTGCTATCAATGCAGTATCATGATCAGAAACATATATATATATTCGTTTTATTATAAATTCAAAATCAAGGATGACACACTGCACCCAACCTCACAGATACAAACTAGAATGAAAATTAAAATTATTTAAGTAAACAGAGAGTTGGCTTATGGCGTCACAGAGAAATTCGCTTGTAAAGGATTCTTGAAATAAAATTCTTGTCATCTTTGCGTGGTAGTTGGAATTCATGGGCACAGAAAACACAGAAACAATGTTGCTATCAATGTAAAAAAGTGGGGAAAACACTCCACCAAAAGCAGCAGATAAGTCAAGAGGAACAAATGCTGTCATGATACTCTTATTTCCAGTGCACAACATGTCAATAGGAGCAGGAAGAGCGTATTCTGTTTAATAAAACTTATGCAGACTGAAATGGAGATTCGTGAATTAGAGGTTGAGATAGACAGATGAACATATTATGTGTTTTATATTTCAGTTCCAGATTACATGCCAATCACTGTGAGAAAATAAGTAAGAAGACATTAATTTGTTAGTCTAGTAATACTTTATTCACCTCTTTCCAAAGAAGAAAATGCCATATATAATGACGAACATCATACATACTCATTAAATGTAGTAGCTTAGAAAGGGTTGGGCTCGAACCTAAACTATGGTACATAACTGTGGAATCACGGTATAGAGTAGTAAAATGTTCATACTTTGCACTGCCCTGACATGAAAAATGCAAGACAAATTGCATATATCTATCTATCTATCTATCTATCTATCTATCTATCTATCTATCTATCTATCTATCTAGCTATCTATAGAATTTATATAGCGCCCTTCAAGATAACTACTCAGAGGCACTCCCGACCCAGGCCCAGTCAAAGAGGAAGGTCTTGAGTAGTCTATAGAAAGATTCAGAGAGGTCTCGGGGGAGAGAACGAAGGTCTGAGGGTAGGCTATTCCAAAAGAAGGACCAACGATCGAGAAAGCCCGACGCTGTCTAGTAGCAGAGCGAGCATGCGGAACTATGAAGTCACCTCTAGAGGCCGAGCGCAGAGATCGGCGACCAGAGCAGGCCGAGGTTAGAGTAAAATCTCCCGGAGATAGACGGGTGATCTGCCCAGAAAACACAGTGCCAGACAATGGAGGAGGCCCTATAATGGATGCGCTAGTATGGCGCTTAATACTATATAATTATGAAAATTGTTCATTTTTTTCTGAAACAACTACAGCCTCTTCTTCTTATTCTTCTGTGTTCTGCTCTTAGGTAGATAAAGCCTGAATGAAGTGATGCCAGTCTTCTCTATTTGGTTCCTATTCCTTTATTTCTTTATTTCCTCGACTGTTTCCTTTGTCCATCATCCAGTCCAACATCGTATGTCTTGGTTTCCAGGTGGGTTTCATCTATCAGTTTTCCCCTAAAGCACTGTCTTCATGAGCAATTTTCCACACCGTGTGTGGCCAATCCAGTCCATTATCTCTTCTCTACTGTGACCATTGAACCCTTCTTTTGCACCATGGCAGTTGAAACACCTTCTTGTTTGTTTTATAGTCGCTCTTGCTGATCTTGTCTACTTTTCTCCATAGCCACATTTCAGAATCCTCAAGCTTCTTTATTTCGGCAATTTTTTGCAATATTGTCCATGTCTCCGCTTGTGAATAATCTGTTTCTTTGCACTTGACTTCCGAATAGCGCTTTAGAAATTCGGAGATTACGAATACAACGTTTACAATCCATATAGTTTGACGCTCCATATGAGTATTTCCAGCACTCTTTTCTTTACATCGAGACCCAGACCTCCTCTCAGAAACTCTTTCTCTTCCAGAACACTTCCTTTCTCATTGTTATTATCTGAATCTTGATTCGCATCTGGAATTATCCTCTTTTCTAAACTTCAAAAATAACAAAACTGGTAGGCTTACTCGATCTTTGCACCATCGATGGCAATACCGTAGTATTGTGTATGAGTATTTACTCAATCTCAGATAGACCAGAGACATGCAGGCAGATCAGCTATTATGGCTGGTTTTGTTGACGATGATAAAGCTTGAAAGGCAGTGAATCTGATGGATCAGGGTAAGATTTCTTGAATAGGAGAGACTTAAATTAAGTAGAGGGGCATGATGAGTAGAGGAGGCTGAGGTAGATGACGGTGAGAGAGTGGCAGTTTTGTTGGAGGAACTGAGAATATTCGGGATTCAGAGGATGTTTGTTGCGGAGTTGAGGTGCAATGTGTGGGATATGGATCGGTTGGAGATCTTGAAGCGAATAGTGACTGAGGACGGGAGAGAGTGAGGTATGAGGACGAACGGGTAGACCGGGATGGATTGATGGCAAAGACTTAGCAAAGATACTTTGGCTGGTGGTATTGCATTGAGTTGTAGGTTAGTGATTAGACTTTGAAGTGGATGCCCTAAAGCATTTTCAGCCAGTGGACTGATTTAAGAACAGGAATAATATTGTGATGCTTTGGTGTATGTGGCGTTGCTCAGGGCTTAAAGTGTGCATGGACGGTCATGGACGGCGTCCAGGCACTTATTTTCAAGGCTGGACGCCGTCCTGCCACTTATTAGGCCAGCACAGCCTGGACGCCGTCCATGCAGCGTCCATGCAACAGACTAATTCCTCTACGACGTGTATAACAGAATTATGCTTTGTGAAACAAAACCAAAGAAATGACACACCTATAATGTATTCTGTTTATGTCTCTGTCTATCTCTGGTCTATCTGTCATATATCCCTTAAACCTCTTTCTCTGTCTGAGTCTATCTCTCTCTGGTCTCTCATGTATCTCTTAAACCTTACTTTCTGTCTCTGTCTGTCTGTCTGTCTGTCTGTCTGTCTTTTTCTCTATGGTGTCGTGTCTCTCCTGTCTTTGAAACCCCCACACTCATTAATTATAATTTTAAGCTATATTTGGGTATGGTAAACGCCCGTATAATGTTCCAGTATAAAAGATTCCCTGCCAGTGATGCGCTCGCAACTTTGCCGTATAGGTCTGGGTGGGCTGAAGGCATCTATGGAATGGAATTAATCAAATCATTGAATGTGTTTTTAATTTTGTTGTTTAATATCCGATTGCAGTTGTTGCCCAATTGCAGTCGTTGCCCGGGCAAGAAAATACCAAGTTACGCCACTCCATATAATGACAATGTAGACATATAATTTTATCCACCTTAGGTCTGTACTTTGTTGAGGTTGGCTCACACAACTTTAAAATACTTCCAGGCCACTGGTACTACCGTAGACTGCATAGCACGTATAAAATCTAACTGAAGTTGTAATTCAAGTTGCGAAACGACGAAACGTGTAGTGTTGTTCTAGTTACTACAGTTAGTCTGCTAGTGAATGATGTCTGGTGGATCATCGACGAAAAAATTGAAAAGATCAGTTGCCCCACCTGGGCCAGACTTGTTTTCGTTCTGGAAGAGATCATGTAGGCCTACTGAAAAAGGTAAATAGATTGGTGTAAAATTTAAGAAGACTTATGAATATTTATAAAGATATTATTTTTTGCCAATTAAAAATCACGTAGGACGCTCTAACGCCGTCCGTTCGGTAGAATATAAAAGAAATGTATGTAGACTAGTAGTAAAATTAGTAATTATAGTTATTAGATGGCCATGACTGGCCGCTAATAAGTTTCTAACTCAAGTGCAGTAAATACGGACACCTGAGAACAAGTTTTGGGAGGGGTGGTTAGTTATAGGTCATAAAATTAGAAATATTAGTTAGTAATTTAATAGGCCTAATGCTGGTTTAAGTAAGCTAACCTAGGCATCTTCGAGCCATAAATACTATCACAAACTTGAAGATACATGTAGGCCACTACATTATGTGAATTGACTATCGAACTATTATGTTTAATTAAATCATTAACCTAATGAAGACTGACTGATTATCATCTATGAACTTAAAATGATGGCCTATCCACAATATGACCTCAAATTCATCTTCACGTACTTTAGCGGTTATTCTACAATAATTAGTTAAACTTAATATTGTTTTATCTGGGGCAACAAATCTGCAAAAATTAGCCCGAGATTGGCATACGATCCCTGAACTGCCCTTAAAATCTAAGGGTGACCCTCTGTTAAAAGAAGTTGCCCATGCCTGACATAGACCTATATTCTCTTGATGTTCACATTGTTCAGTGAAATATATTTCATATAAAATGCGACCGGTGTCAAGATAAATATGCCAGGATTTTAAGAGCTTCACTAATCTTTCTTATGGTCAGAATGAAAAACCGGCTATCGATTATCGAGTGGGCTGTTTTGTTTATCAAAATGCATGAAACGTTGTTAGGTCAGTAACTACCCCGCACGGCTACTTTAAATAATTATGACTCCTCTGTTTGGTGGGGATTTGCCACTGTAGTGGAACATAAACGCCTTAACGGTATTCTGAGAATATTGACCCGTTCAGGGTTCCTCCCTGCCGATTTTCCTAGTTTTGACAAACACTGTTCTAGAGCTTATTCTACTCTTTTCCGTTCAATTCTCTTAAACCCTTGTCACGTCCAGTTTATTCATATAATAAAGTCAAATTTTTCACAGATCTAGATGTTTTAGGTACTTTTATATCGAAATCATTGGTGAAAAATTTGAGGTAAATTAAAGCCCAAAATGTACTCCATTTTAACATCATATGCTCAAAATTGCGTCGGCTTCTGGGGCTCCGCCCCAGACCCCGATGGGGGAGCTTACGACGCTCCCCATACCCCCTAGTCGTTAGGGGCTTCTTGCCTTCGGCAATCGCAGCTTCGCGCCTTCGGCGCTCGCAATTCCACCCCCCCACTCAGACATTCTAGTACGTCCCCCCAACTTCGGGACCGTACATGGTTCGCCCCTGGTAAGGGGCGTCCAGGCACTTCTTTTTTTACACTTTAAGCACTGGCGTTGCTTGAGTGTGTTTGAATATTGCTTTAGTGTATTTGAATGAACAATAATTCCACTGTGTTGACACTGTTGAGCTGCAATGAAATTATGTTCTATAAACTTGTTAAATATTGTCGTTTTATTGGTATTTTTAGCAATGCACATGTATCAAAACGACGAGCAACATTCTGTCAGAGCTTCAAAATCTACTTTGCAAGACCAGGCTTTCATCTCAATAATATTACAATGGATTTGTTTTACCCCAACTTTCGCAATAGTCAACTATTATATCCTTCACTAAGTATATCCCGAATAATAGCATAACGGTGTGCTATTATACAACGTATGGTATTAATTTTCATCATCAAGTTTTTTCTGTGTGAATAATTCCTTATTTTACTCGAAACGAACTACTATTGATACATGAAACATGGACTCTTCTTGTAAGAATCAGAAAGGCGAACGTAAATGAAGAAAACGGTAATGTGTGAAACTGGACACTGCTGATGTTGGAAAGGCTGCGACAACATCTGCAGAAACCTCTCACTGAGGCCATTGCTTTGAACCGCATATATCCTAATGGCTAATACAAAAACCAATACGGTAAAAGAACAGTACAGGTGCCAGATATGTCAGAAATGATTTACTAAAGGCTCTAGTCTCAAAACGCACATGAGAATCCATACTGGCGAAAAACCATACAGGTGCCAGGCATGTAAAAAATCTTTTGATCACGGAGGTACTCTGAAAACGCACATGAGAACCCATACTGGTGAAAAGCCGTACAAGTGCCAGTTATGTCTGAAATCATTTAATGAAAGTGGTCATCTGAAAAACCACATGAGAACCCATACTGGTGAAAAGCCGTACAAGTGCCAGTTATGTCAGAAATCATTTACTGAAGGTGGTAATCTGAAAAAGCACATGAGCACCCATACTGGTGTAAAACCATACAGGTGCCAGTTATGTCAGAAATCATTTAATCAAGGTGGTTCTCTGAAAAGGCACCTCCGAACCCATACTGGAGAAAAACCGTACAAGTGTCAGTTATGTCAGAAATCATTTACTAACGATTGTAATCGGAAAACGCACATGAGAACCCATACTGGTGTAAAACCATACTGGTGCCAGCTATGTCCGAAATCATTTGATCACGGTTGTCACCTGAAAAGTCACATGAGAACCCATACTGGTGAAAAACCATACAGGTGCCAGCTATGTCAGAAATCATTTAATGAAGGTGGTAATCTGAAAGCGCACATGAGGACTCATACTGGTGAAAAACCGTACAAGTGCCAGCTATGTCAGAAATCATTTAATGAAGGTGGTCATCTGAAAGCGCACATGAGAACCCATACTGGTGAAAAACCATACAGGTGCCAGGTATGTAAGAAATCATTTAATCAAGGTGGTGGTCTGAAAACACACATGAGAACTCATACTGGTGAAAAACCATACAGGTGCCAGGTATGTGAGAAATCATTTAATCAAGGTGGTGATCTGAAAACACACATGAGAACCCATACTGGTGAAAAACCATACAGGTGCCAGGTATGTAAGAAATCATTTAATCAAGGTGGTGATCTGAAAACACACATGAGAACCCATACTGGTGAAAAACCATACAGGTGCCAGTTATGTCAGAAATCATTTAATGAATGTGGTTCTCTGAAAATGCACATGAGAACCCATACTGGTGAAAAACCATACAGATGCCAGTTATGTCAGAAATCATTTATCCAAGCAGGGACCTTGACGTTGCATATGAGAACCCACACAGGAGTGAAACCATACATATGTGAGGGTTGTAATAAAGGATTCACAACTTTTGGACATCTAAAGAGACACAGAAGAACTCATGCAACTGAGAAGCAATACTCGCGCAAGAAACCTTTTACCGAGAACCGTTCTTCAGAGAAGCAATTTAAACTCTATGCGGATTGCGGAAACACCGCAACAGGATCTTAAAAATGGAAGTGAAGTAATTGATAACCTCTCTGATCATTTAATCAGATCTATTAGTCCAGGCGTTCTTTGTAAAGAAAATGAACGTTACTCAAAGAACGTACATCCAGATTCTAGGGGAATGTCAGGTCCTTTTCCAAATATAAAAAATGGAGAATGTCTGTATATTGGCAAATTCAAATGTCCTAAGAATAGAATGGCATCTTTGTCCAAATCTTTTGGATGTGGTATATGTGACGATATGTTTAAAAGAGAGAAGGAATTTCTAGAGCATTGTTCCAGCCATCGATTTTCTCCACCTGACGACTTAATTGCTGGCCTCTGCTGACTTATGATTCCGCTTAATTACAGATGAAAACATTTGGAATTAGAGACTTGTGATGAAAAGAAGTGCAGAATACCTGCATGTATACGAACAGTTACTTTGTACCACTTTCATTTCAGAATACTATGAACGTAGGCATTCTGATGTAGAGAATCCAAAGGTTCCTCTTTATGTACTCTGCATAGCTAAGGTGATGCCATTTTCTGGAATAATTGTAAGACTAGAATGAGATTTAATGCTATAGTTACTAAAGACCCAGTTCAGTCTTTCGTTCTGGATTCCACTACTTGACAGCCTTATTAAATATTAAATTTAGCTGCACAAATACTTCTTCTGGTCTAGATATTTGACAGAGCGATTTGTTGTACATCATTTTGTGAATCTTTTTTAGATTATTGATATTGTCGATGTTTTCATGATAATTATGTTTAGTAATAGAATTAATTAGCTTATTCTACTTAGTTTTAGTGTTAGACGTTATGATTGGTCATTACGAAAGATAAGTGTGTAATCTAGATTGTCATAATATTATATCCTGAATATATTGTGTTTTGTTGTCTTTGGTAATTTTTATGTTACATTTATTCTGTTCTTATCCTCTAAATCAATCAGCTGCATGTCGTAAATTGCAGTCTCTTCCATTCCTGGTCGAACATTTCTCCTCGTAGTCCAAGCCCCAAACTTTTAAAGTCATTATTATTGTTATGCCTTTGTAAGTGCTACTATAGCGAAATCGTCACCATAGGGGTCGGTATTTTCCCACGACAGACTTTTTAATTTTAATAAATTGCTCTACTTTCTTCTGTCCATCTACCTCTGATTAATTTCTTTGCCTCTATTAAACGGTCCTTCTTCCATCTCCCTGTCCAATGCTTTGTCACTCTTTATCCTTATCCTTTTCTCTGTATCTATTTCTCGCTGTTCTTTTACCTATCTCTGTACCTGTTCTCACCCCCTGTACAGTATCTGCCCCGATCTCTGTTGTTCTCCATGTACCTGTCCAAGTTACTCTTCAGACCCTCTTCCTCCCTCATTCTCTGTGACTCTGCTTCTCCCTCTCTTGTTTTTAGAGCGCTGGACTGTCAACTCATTCATGGCGGGAATCTCTTTCGAAATGTTCGCTCCAAACTCATCAAATGTTAAGTGCATCCATCAGTTGGAAGATCAATGGAACTAATTGGTCCTATGAATTCTACGCTGCTCATAGCTTAGAAAATATAGAACTCTGGTCGCTAGATGTCGTTGAACCATTGATTATGGTATGCCATGCTTAGACACCCTGTATACGTGTTTCATGCAAAAATTATCTTTGTCGGCAGCGACGGTCTCTTTTGTCATTATAAACTGCCGTTATACTGTGGATCCATCCAATTGCCACTGAACTCCGCCACTGCTCGTACTTTGGCAGTGCCAGTCACAAGCCTTGAATAAATATAGGGCGACTCCAATGAGTTTTGTTATCACACAGTGTCGTTAACACCACCCAATAGCAGATGAGTTCCAATTCCATGTTGAATTGCGGTGTTTCTTTCAGGCATTACCCGTCTTCTGAAAAGTTAAAACCTTTGTTATGCTTTATTCCAATCCACAAACCATGCAAGATATAAAGAAATCTGCGCAATACCAAGATTGACCGGAATGTCTCCAATTATACTTCGAGAGTTTTCGGGAGATTCCCAGCGTCATACTGCCTTGAGTAAGTACCATTGCAGAGCGATTATCAGGGCGAAGGCGACTTGAAAGTCTCTGATGGCCAGAATTAAGAGCTAAACAAGTTTTGCTACTAATTGCCTGTTGAATGTCTCAGTGCCAGACCGAGCCTTACCTGTCTATCGATTCTGTTTTGACTGAGTCCCCATAGCAACTTGGTTATCGGGAGATTCCCGATCCTCAGATAATGATCAATGATCAGTTGATGACTTTGAATAATCGGCAAATTTGTTATCTGCCAGTTGCTTCCTTTTGTGAGCTTCGTTCTCGACGCGGTTGAATTGCACCGTGCTGTCTGTGCTTCTGCGAGTAGAGGTCAACCACATATTACCACTTCATGCTCATCCTCAAAGACTTTGGAACTGATCTCCTGAACACGACCCAATTGCTGTAGCTCCTTCAATGCATATAACACATCTAGAGATGTAAAAAAACATGTTTTTTTTGGCGTTGAAATATTTCAATGAAATATTTCAGTTTTATTTGAAATATTTCAGTTTTCTTTGAAACATTTGAAATTATTTTTTCTTTACATTTTACAACTAATTACAACCATAATAACAGTTTATTTATTTCTCTCATATTACATATTATATGCATTATTGTGTTAGTGATGACCATCCTCGAGATACTCAATTTATTTCTAATTACCTGTTTTTAAGAATGACTTTTATGAGAGTTACATTATATGTTGAAAAACATATTTTATTCACCAAATGTCACAAATTACAGTTTGATCTAATAAAGTAGATGCTAGTGTTCATTGTTGGGCTTAACATTTATTATTAATCACTTGTTTTGTCATAAATGAAATAAATGTGATTTTAGCTAAATTCTGCAATAGGCATGACGACGGAAACTGTGTACAAGAAATCCATCATAGCTGCCATCGACTACGATCAAATAGAGTGCAAACAATGACAAGCCGAGTAACGTCTGCTATTATAAAGTTAATATCCGATTGCAGAACAGACCATATCTTTGGAACAGCACCATGTCATTGGAACAGCAAAAACTGGTCCAACTCAAGACATTGTCAATTTGTGTGCATCAAATATTTCAAAACATGTTGTTTTTTTGTCATTGAAATATTTCAAAAAAAACTGTCAGAAATGAAATATTTCAAATGAAATATTTCACGCTCAGATCACTAAACACATCGCATTGTAATGTAGTGTGTAGGCCTACTTCTGGACATTCGGGATCGTAAAATAAAAATATATAAAGCAGTTATATGAAGCTGAGCGCTGCGTCATATCAGAGGAGTTGTCCAGAGAGCGATGTACAGTGGAGATCAGATTCCCATTCCCAAACAAACTGGATAGACCAGAGATAGAGAGACAGACAGACAGACGGAGGCGGAGGCAGAGCAGCTGCTATCGCGGATTTCATTGAAGGAAAGAAAGTTTAGAAGGTGGATGATCGGATGGCTTCGGAATGATCTAGGAATTTTTTATAGTATTATAATTATAAATTTCATAAATAGCAATTTTAGAAATAGGGCCTATTACTGATAATGCTAATTTATATAAGCATATAAATCACTTTTGCTATGGCGCGTTAAAATGTATTCGCTAGATGTCAGGATATACTCCAAAAGTTCAGCTTACTTCTCGTTGTAGCGAAAGAATTTCATCGTCGCCATTTTATGCTGATGACAGTCACAATTTAAACCGTATTATGGAGAAATTCGACTTTAATGTCAAACCTGGTTAGAGTCTGTTACTCTGTGCATGTAATTTAATGGAAAAACACAATGAAGTCAATGAAAGCATTCTTAACATAATTGCGGTTTGATCTAAATGTGTTATTTTCCCGTAATCATTCGGACGAACATCAGACCACTTAACATTGTTCTATGTACCGTAACGTGTTCTGTAAAACTCTTTGGTCGATATGCGTAAATAATTAACATAAAATAATTCGCACAATTAAAACAAGCGGTTCTAGACAGACCGTGGCAAATATCATACCGACCAATCACAGGCGGAATCTCATACCGACCAATCACAGACGACTTCTCATATCGACCAATCACAGACGACTTGTCTATAAAAAAAATCAGCGTGGAAAATAAATTAATAACAACATCTCTATGTTTAAATAATTCTTTTCCTAAATGGAAGCTAGATTGACAAGAATAATTGCGTAAAGCTGGATGGGGGAAAATAATTGCGTTTAACTGGAAGCTGGATTGGGTAAAAATGATGGTAATCTTCCAGTTTAGGTGCCAAAATTAGTTTTGTTACCAATAGATTTTTGTTCTTTGTACAGTGAAATGTTACTTTGCCTATGTTTGGAACAATAAATTGATGGTTATGGTTATGGTTATATGAATGATCAGTCATTCCACTGTATTAAGCTGCATTGAAATTATGTGACATAAACATGTTAAATACTGACGTTTTTGCAGATGTGTGAAAATGACAATGGCAGGCATCATTCTTTCAGAGCTTCAGAATCTGGTGATTTCTTTTACCACAACTTTAGTCAACTGTTATATCTTCCCTAAATGTATCCTGAATGATAGCATAAAGGAGTGAGCTATTAAACAACAGATAGTAAGCTTCAGTATTTCGTCAAGAAGTTTTTTTTCTGTGTGAATACTTTCTTATTTTACTCGACAAGAACTACCACTGATACATGAAACATGAAATCTTCTTTTAGGCATTTGAAAGGCGAACTAAAATGAAGTAATCGGTGATGTGTGAATCTGGACACTGCTGGTGTTGGAAAGGATATGACAACAACAATTGCAGAAATTTTTACAGAGGCTATTTCTTTGAACAACATACCGAAACTCATCCTTGTAAAAGTCTTATAAAGATCCCAACTTTTTCAGTTTGTCTAGAATCCTGTGATTGGCGAAGCACATACGAATAATTTAAAACACAAACGATGACAATTATTCAGAAAGTGTATACTGAATGTGATCATCTTACAACTCATCAAAGAACCGAAACTGGAGAAAACACTGAAATTAACAATAAAGTGCATTTCCTGATGGAGAATACGAAAACACATAGGGTTGAAAAACCATACACGTGCCAGTTATGTCAGAAATCATTTAATCAAGGTGGTCATCTGAAAAGGCACACGAGAACCCATACTGGTGAAAAACCATACAGCTGCCAGTTATGTAGGAAATCATTTAATCACGGTGGTAATCGGAAAATGCACATGACAACCCATACTGGTGAAAAACCATACAGATGCCAGTTATGTGAGAAATCATTTGCTCATGGTGGTGATCTGAACAGACACGTGAGAACCCATACTGATGAAAAACCATACAGGTGCCAGCTATGTCAGAAATCATTTAAACAAGGTGGTCATCTGAAAACGCACATGACAACCCATACTGGTGAAAAACCATTCAGATGGCAGTTATGTGAGAAAACATTTAATGTGGGTGGTAATCTGAAAAGGCACATGAGAGCCAATACTGGTGAAAAACCATTCACATGCCAGTTATGTCAGCAATCATTTAATGTAGGTGGTCATCTGAAAACGCACATGAGAATCCATACTGGCGAAAAACCATACAAGTGCCAGTTATGTCAGAAATCATTTAATCACAGTGGTACTCTGAAAACGCACATGAGAACCCATACTGGTGAAAAACCATACAAGTGCCAGTTATGTCAAAAATCATTTATTCACAGTGGTACTCTGAAAACGCACATGAGAACCCATACTGGTGAAAAACCATACACTTGCCAGTTATGTCAGAAATCATTTATTGAAGGTGGTACTCTGAAGAAGCACATGAGAACCCATACTGGTGAAAAACCATACATTTGCCATTTATGTCAGAAATCATTTAATGAAGGTGGTACTCTGAAAAAGCATATTAGAACCCATACTGGTGAAAAACCATACAGGTGCCAGGTATGTGAAAAATCATTTAATTGTGGCGGTAATCTGAAAACGCACATGACACTCCATACTGGTGAAATCCTGTACAACTGCCAATTTTGTCGGAAATCATTTAATCAAGGGGGTAATCTGAAAAGGCTCTTGAGAACCCATAACTGGTGAAAAACCATACTCCTGTCATTTATGTCAGAAATCATTTATTCGTGGAGGCGTTAATGATATCGAAACAGAACGTTACTCAACGAACGTCCTTCCGGATTCTAGTGGAATTGCAGGTCCTTTTTCTACACTTAGCGATGGAGAATGTCTGTATATTAACAAATTCAAATATCTCATGAATACAAAAGCTTTGTCAAAATCTTTTGGATGTGGTAAATGTGACGATATGTTTGAAATTGAGAAGGAATTTCTAGAGCACTGTTCTAGCCATCGATGTTCTCCACCTGACGACTTAGTTGCTAGCCTGTGCTGAATTATGATTTCACGTAACTACAGTTGAAAAGATTTGGAATTATAGATTTATAATGAACAGATTAGCTCTATGAAAGTGCAGGGATACCTACAGTATGATATGAATAGTTGCTTGGTACCACTTTCGTTTCTGAATTCTTGGACAGTAGGCATTCTGATGTACAGAATCTTGAGGTTCCTCCATATGGGCACCTCATATCTAAGGTATTGCCTTTTTCTCATATTATTGTAAGACTGTAGAATTGCTGGATGCCATAAAAGTCTAATTTTATGCTATAGTTACTAAAGACGTAGTAAAGTCCTTCGTTCTGGATTCATTACTAGGCAACTTTATTGTTTAATATCAAATTTAGCTTTACAAAACTACTTCTGCTGGACTGTAGATTATGTAACAGCGGTTAGCTCTACATAATTTTGTGAGACTATTTTAGACTATTGATATTGTTGCTGTTTTCAAAATATATTAAATATTATGATTAATTAGCTTATTCTACTTAGATTAAGTGTTATACGTTATGCTTGGTCATTATGAAAGATAAAAATGTGTAATCAAGATTGTCATATATATCCTGTAAATTTGTTGTTTTGTTGTCTTTGGTGATTTTATTAATTTAGATTGATTTAGATTAATTCTGTTCTTACCCTCTAACTAAAGAAGCTGCATGATTATGTCGTAAATTGCACACTTATATTTCTCTGAATGAATGGGCGCCCGCACATGGGGCAAGATGGAGCACTTGCCCCACCCTGGAAAATCGATAGGCTACCTAGGCCTACTTTTACCTGCTATTTTTTGGTGGTTAGCAAATTTCTTCGGACTGAAGCACTAATTTAAAACATTATCCAAACAAATTTGTTTGAATATTGTTTTAAATTTTACATTTAAAAACCTCTCTGACAAAATCCATGTTCTTCATTTTCTGTTTTGCATTTTTCAAGCTCTTGCTACAATAATTTAACGTGACCATTTTTTTAGCCCCTCCTGGAAAAGATCTGCGGGCGCCCATGTCTGAATGGGTATCCTGACAATTCCCCCGGACATTCGCACTCTGATTAGGATGTAGCCTACTTCGAAAGGTGCTATAGAAGTGTTCAGATACGATAACGTATGATCCGTGAGGCAGCCATGGGTATGAAGTGCTAACGACTTCATCTTCAGCATAAATTATGAGGGCCAGCCCGTTCAAATTCGGACTATGCCACTGCCAGCCTCGATAAAGAAGGAGAGGAAGTTCACCAGAAACTACCAGAACCGAGGGAAATATATTAGTAAATGCAAGGTTGGAGTAATCGACTTCAACAGTCACAAGGTGTCACTAAACAATGGACATTGCAGTGAAAGTTTTAAACACCTTTAACACGCAGTTTCCGAGGATATAATAAAGGCAACTCCGTTTATGTATAAGAGCAAACTCCGCCACTGTTCGCTTTCTGACAGTGCCAGTCCCAAGCTTGGATAAAGGAGGAGGGCGACGCTAATGGTCTTTGTTAGGCTACCACACAGCTAGTCGTTAAAAAGAAACACACATGTGTAAGAGCTGTAATATGCCAAACAAATCTTTGTCGACGGCAACGGCCTATGTTGTCATAAGCTGTCGTTAAATTGTGGATCCATCCAACTCCGCCACAAACACCGCCACTTTCCCTTTCTGACAGTGCCAGTCCCAAGCCTGGATAAAGGAGGAGGGCGACGCTAATGGTCTTTGTTACCATACAGCTAGTCGTTAAACATAAAAACCACTAACAACTCCGCCACTGTTTCGCTTTCTGACAGTGCCAGTCCCAAGCCTGGACAAAGGAGGAGGGCGACGCTAAAGGTCTTTGTAACCACACAGCTAGTCGTTAAACAGAAAAACCAACCACCAAACGTAAGATAGCTCACGACGGCTTCCAATTCGTTGGGAAGATCGATGGACACAAAAATGATGATAAACAAATGAATAACTGCCTCCCATCGGGTGATGCCAGTCCGAAGCCTGGATTAAGAGGAGGGTTATGCTAACCTTCGTCAGTTACGACAAGGAGTCGTTAAACAGGAACCACCTACACTATCCTACTGGAAGGAATTACTCCGACACTGTCTTATAATTTGGTGACCCAAACCTGTGTGGCCTGAATTATGGGTTTGACTTTGAACTGTATCTACTCAGTGGCGGATCCAGAGGGAGGCGATTGGGGCGATCGCCCCCCTAAGAGTCCAATAATTAATATATTTATTTGTTGGATTTGATTGCTATTTGTGTTGTTTTTAAAATTAATTTTATATAATCTCTGCACACAAACACACAGCACCTATGTTATTACTCCTTGCATATCCTAAAATATTTTCCCGTCTGATACAACGAATGTATACCGTAGAATGAGGTTACTTTTGCCCCTGTCACTGATGACTGTATGTGGTCCAAATAAAAAAAATAGTTTTCACGTTCTGGCCTTCGAAGTTATCTCGTGGTTTCGACATCGAAGACGTCTATTTTTTATTCCTATTAATATGCATTCAGCTCCATTTTAGCATATTTTATTATTCCCATCATCCCATGCAAATTCAACTCCAGTTTAGCATATTTTATTATTCCTCTGTAAGCCTATAGACAACTCCATTTTAACATACTTTATTCAAACGATATAAAACCTAAGAAACAATTATTTGGTTTGACCACTGAAAATAATTCTTTTCGTTAATAGAAGTTAGATTTATTAAAAAAAATTCTTTGCGTATAGCCTAGGCCTAAATAGAAGTTGGATTACTAAAAAATAATTCATTGCGTAAATAGGAGTTGGATTGATGACAGTAATCATTCAACTAAAATCATTGAAATAATTAGGGTAAAACGCTAAAATGGAGTTGACCATCCATAATAATTAAATACGCTATTATTCTTTACTGAAAAAAAGAATGAAATTCATTCATTCATTCATATCGAACATTTATAGATAGCGTCCCTTCAAGAAAACTACTCAGAGGCGCTCCCAACTCCAGCACGGCCACAAAGAACAGCCTTAAGGTGAGAAAAGATTATAGGAGAGAAGGCCCTATAGGAAAGGGGCGAAGCTTCAGAGGCAGGCCGTTCCAGGTCGAAGAACCCATCACCTAGAAAGCGCTGTTCTGCATAGTGCAGAGGGGAGCCAGTGGAGAACGTCTTGAGAGGTGGCCAAATTTGAGTATACGGCCGATAAGGCGGGCAGCATAACGCAAGATCCTAACCAAGCACCACAGACGACTAGACCTGGGAGTCACTTTGGTCAGCCAATCTGACCCCACTTGACCCTAAAGTGACTTGAGGTCGACTTGAAGTCGACAACTTGGAGTCAAAACGACTTGACCCGACTTGGCAGAAAAACAACCAACTTCCGACTTAAAGTCGACTTCTGACATGGTAATTACGATTACGTACGGCTAATAATACAAAATGGCATGCCAATTTGCCAGGCAAGCATTAATTTCTTATACTAATAAGATCTCAACACCTGATGACTAAAATTGCTCATTAGGCCTATTTTAAGCTGTTTGTGTTTGTGCTTGAATAGTTCTGTAATGCTCTAATGGGTTAACAGAAGAACCTGCAGGGACCGCGGACTGGTTGCACAGAATGGCGTGTTATAATGACACAGTTTAATTCTGTTGTCATAATTATTTGGCCACTAACGTCATTCACATAGCAATGTAATGCGTATCATCCTACAGTACTACAACTCACCGACAACTCTATCTACTGTATTAAGACAACTGCATTATTCAAATCGACTGTAGTTATCAATTTCTAACCTTTCCCGCGCTATTAGCACGTGCTCAGTACAAGCTATATTCAGTGAATGTTTACATAAGACGAGCGGCGCTGACCGCCCGCTCAACTAGATCATGTTTATACGCTTGTTCACTCTAGAAGCACTACAAAGCTGCTTAAATGCTGCCGTGGCCTCACGATCATTAGTGTGGCGAGATAAATTTAGATTTGTTTGTATTCCAAGTCGGTTTAAGTCGACTTGTGTAGAAAACAACTTGAGGTCACTTTTCTGTACAAATTCGACTTGGGGGTCAGTTGCGCTAAGCATAAACGACTCGACTCGACTTGGGATGCCCAAGTCGACTGGGGTCGACTTATTGGGGTCGACTCCCAGGTCTACAGACGACCGGCCGGGAGGCCAGCGTAGAGGGAGCAACAATAATCCAGTTAGTTGTGACGAAGACATGGCAAAGAGTGGAGGTGGCAGAAGCAGTGAGTGAGCGGGCGACAGTGCGAGCTGGCGCAATTTGAGCCTCGGTCCAAGGTGACGCCTATAGGTCACGCACAGCAGTAATTAACAGTTATGATACACACAATAGCGTTTTACTGTTTCATGAATCACAATCGGTAAACATGTAGCCATTATTTTACCAGAATTTGTTTTTTTTTCAATGTAAAATTTGTTGAAATTTCTTCCGAAATGCTTGCAAGCCTAAAAGAATTATTCTAACGGTACAGGTCAGCACTGCATCGGCTGAGAGGAGCGTCTCTTCATTAGGGCCTACGTACGTCTGTTAGAAACATGGTTCAGAGACCAAATGGTGAGGAATGGTTCACCGGTTTAGCCCACATGAACGCGAGTCGAGAAATTTATTAACAAGGCTAGATGCGGAGAAACTGATTGATGACAAAGATTGGAAACAGAAGATTGGAATTCGTTTTATACAATGTTATAAAGTTGAGAAACTATTAGTTTGATAAATCATTTTAATTATAATTCTCTTGATGAATGCGTGTAAAAGGTGTCTTAGACGAACATCGTATTATCGCTTGTTTAGCCACATCTTGTGGCCACCAAGGGACATTGATGTTGATATTTCTTTAACATTCTCTTGATTACTTTATTACGTTCTTTGGGCTAGCCCCCATAGGGTTCCGCGACAATTCGTCTGACATTTCGTCTACTACACTTCGTCTACAGACACTTCGTCTAACGACATTTCGTCTACAAGTGTAGCCTATCATTATTGATGTTGATATTTATTTACAAGTGTAGCCTATCTTTATTCATTACCGCTAATCAACAGAGACCGCTTTCTTATAGTTCTATAGTACTGGTAATTTCCATCATGTATTGATATATAAGCAATAGTGTGAGGTATACTCCAGCTACTTAACCCTTTAATACACCATGACAGCAAAACTCTATGAAATTCTTTGGTTTGGTAGATAATGGGGGTGATATGAAGGGAAAAATGTGGAAAAAATTCTGCGACATTGGGGAATAGAAATATAGGCATGCAAATTCTTGTCCCTAAAAAGGGACGGTGGGCACTACCGGTCACAGGTTTTTATTAATGGAAATACTTCAAACATGACTCAAGTTACTGCAGTAGCATGTTTTTAAAGTAAAAAATTGCAACATTTCAATGAAAAATAGCATATAAACAGATGAACAGTAACATATAGAAATGTCAGAACCAGCGGATAACACATCTGTCCTAATGTAACTATGGAAATGCTGGTCAAAATGGCAAATAGCTAGCAAAAGTCAATACTGTTTCAGCAGAACACATTTATTTCGGCAATTTTGTGTAATAAACCATCAAAACAATCAAGGTATAGGCCAACACAGCATGTGACAAATTTTTATATACTTTCATGTTGTACACGGCACATCTAATTTGAGTAGAATTTCGCTCAATGAAATGCCCTTGGCCATCGAACCTGACTTCAACAGGACAGCGACGCGCAAGGGCAGTCCGGTTGCAAGCCTGCAGAGGACGCTCAACTGGTGACGTGGAATACTTTGCATAATAAGCAGCACATACTGCTCTTATAAACTGCACATGGGATAAAGGGTGCTCAGTTGCAGCTGGGGATTCGCGGTACATTGCCAGGCGTTGTCCATGGAGACCTGAAACAAGTAGGCGATAATAGGCCAGTGCCACTTACGGATGCGTATATATACCAATTGTATACTGTTCAATGTTGTGATCAAGACCATCCCGGCCCCCATGGTTTTATTGTATCGTGATATTAGGAAAGCTGGTCTATCTCAAATCTGGCTTTTACTGCATTAGACCAACTTTTGACTTAGGCAATGTGATGGAACCCATTGCAGTTGGATGCCAAGGTAACCGGACAGCTGTCCTTCCAACACACAAGCCCATTGTGACTACTGGCTTCTTAGTTGTAGTCGTATGTCCCAGGAGCAGTTTCCGACAAATAAGATAAGGGGTAATCCATAAGTCTGTTACTTCGTACTGTCCCAGTGCCACCAATCCCCATTAGAGACAGTCTCTTGAGCAATGGTATTGACGAGATTTTCTCTGTGGTGGCAAGATGAGACTGTTCAGATGTCGATGGATTAGCAGAATAATCGGTCGAAGCAACGTAATCGACCGGGAGATCGACCACCGGTACCACGGGGCAATCGACTCTGCTTTTTCGGTGGCTGAAAACACAAGTACGAATGGTGCTCAGATACTGTGAATGTTGATAATCGTTATCGAAAGATTTTAGGTTTCTTTCATGTAAGATATTTCTAAATACTCTGGTCCATTCACATTTCCCTACTAGTCCTTTACGTCCTTATATGATGTCAAAATAGGATTTGTTGTATGTAACAAGAAACTTACTTGTACCATATCCGTGGGCTGCTCATCTTGTCATTGTCTTCCAAAGGCTACGCTCCGTCTCGCGAATATGACGAAATACTTTTGCCTCTCCTTGAGCACGTAGTTGTTTCCTACATAGATTGTCTGGTGATACATCGGCAGTATGGGCCTATTGTCCTCTTCGTCTGCGCTATCTCCGTCATTGCTATTCCAGTCTCTGGCTGAGTTATGTAAATGTCCGCGCAAAAAATGTCGGGGTCGTCCTCGAGAGCACTGAGGATCAGTGGCGGCACTACACCAGGGTAAGCAAGGGAAAATGCCCTGGTAAAAAGCCTTTGCCCTGGTCGTTGCCCTGCCAGAATTTTGCACTGCAGAGAATTTATTTGGGGCATAAATTGCCCCTGCTCTGGTTACTTGTATGGTAGCCCTGGTCATGCCCGTACAAAAAAAGTCTGGTCGTCCTCGAGAGCACTGAGGACATCACTGACAGCAAAACTGTGTTTTTTGTAAAACAAAACTAAATATTTTAAAAACACGAAAATAATTTTTCTATACAGGGCAACGTCTGGCATTGAAATAATGCTATAACGGATGGATCCAATAAGCTCCAGTCGTCAAAACACACACACGCAGCCATGTTTGCATCTAAGAAAATACTGCGTCGTCTAATGCCCACAGTCCCTTTTTAGGGACAAACTTTCAACACAGCACAGTAAAGAATAAGACCACGACAAATATGAAACAAAAGTATTCCTGCACAAGCTAAATAGTTGTACTTTATAAGCATCAATCATTTTATTCAATTTACTGAGATCATTTATTAGAAAAACGCTCACTTTTGAGAGGAATTCATCATTTGTGAAATTTCTCGCGGGCGAAGTTTCTGACGTCATATTTAAGTATAAAATATTTATGTATCTTGAAATAGAATGTTTCAAATAATTCTATAGACATTAGTAAGTACATCAAAAAAGACCCTATCAATTTGCGGCTCTTGTACGCTAGACTGGAATTTTATAACTTTGTGTCCCTAAAAAGGGACCGTGGGCACTAATGGGTTAAATATTCATACACCAGACAGACACTGACAACATCCCAGCCTGGAAGGGAATCCTCCTACACGTGATTGGTTGCTTACCTCTATCGCATCTTACCGACTGGACTATATAAACTCCTTTCCAGCCATAGATCGGTAACTGAACTATACTGAGCTCAACTGTACTAGTGGGATTGACTAGACTGGATTGACGACAGAACGAACTGACGGACTGGGTTTCTAACTAATCGAAAACTGATAATCTAAGGGAAGAGATCAGTGTCGTTCAGTTCAGTGCTATAGTTTGAAATTCAGGTCAGTACATTATATTTTATGCCTCTTATAATAAGAATGTGATCAATGATTAGTTGAGCAATAATATTGAATTGATTATGTGTTTATTCTTCAATCTGCATGTTGAATAAAGCATATAGACTATGATCAGGCGTCTTTATAATCTACTTATTTAATTCATTATCAAATTACCTGTGATCTTAGTTCCCCAACTAGGTATCATTAACATACAACATCAGTCTAGTTCAAATAGTGGACTACGATAAGTGGTGGAGAACCTTAAGATCCCGACCTAGCTCAGATCCGGATTAATTAATTACCTGCTACTTCATTAGTGGTACAGTTGAGAGGTCTCGTTCGTTAGTTTTTCTTTATTTCATGAATGCTTCATTGGCGCTGGTTGCTGATGTACCGTACATCTAGATAATTCCCTCAACATCATCAATAGCCTCTATTATTTACTTCACTTAATTTAATTTTTACACTCAGTTGTTCTTTAATCAATGATCACATTGCTAGCACGTTAAACGGGTTACAACACATTTTTATCGGTACAATTTAGTTGGTCTCAAATTTGTGGGTTCGGTTAACATTTTCATTTAAAATTTGCATGTGTAGTTGCATACATGTACATTTATTAACACTCAAGCGATTTTGCGTTGCGTGTTATAACTGATTATTACAGCTGCTATACTTGAACTAAGTGTTTTCTGCACTCCGTTCAGCGGCGGACAGCTGGCTATATTTCGTTTACATTTTAAGTTCATGTCATTCTCTTACTTTCTAGTTTGTTGTTCTCAGAACATACATTAATACGTCTTCCTAATCTTGTACTGCCTTGCATGTATTGCGTGTTTTAAAACATAGGCCTATATTTCCAGATAACATAGTGTCTACTTCTATTCTGACTAAACACTAGGTTTTGATTCGCATGAACAGTCGTAAACATCATATTAATGTTTTGGTAACACGAACCTTTGCTCGAATAGCATCGGATTGTCTTAGGGATATACATTGACTTATCTGTGTGCATAAATCGTATCTTCGCAACTGCTGGCACCCGGGTGTGGACGATGGCGCTCCCATTAGAGACAAACGAATGGCGTATTCAGGCGCTATAGAAGCGGAGGCCACGGCCACACTGAGGCGGAAAACGTACATAATTTTAGTCTAATCCTCTGCTCAAGTAATCTGCTACAACATTTTCATGTTCAACTACACTAGTTCTACAAGGCACATCTATAAGAGTATCTCTAAACTCTTCTACAAAACTCAACAATTCCTTTCTCTTCTTTGCACTCAACTCAGGATTTATCTCCACATCCTAATAATATCTCCTTTTGCTCATTAATGGTCATCTTGCCATTCTTTTGTTTAAATTCACTAGTACTGTCCGGTATATAGTAAGGTCTTTACTAGTTACAACACTAAATTATTGACCTTAGTTGACCTCTACAGAGTCCTACACTCTGCCTAAAAAATATCAATCTATTACTAAATTAACAAATTACTTAATTTACTATTCAATGTACCTTATAAAGTATACTACTTTCTTAGATACACTTAATTATCGAAACCATCAGATCGACATATTCGATTATCACCTTAATCGTCTTCGCACCATCTTTCAAATGTAGAGTACCGTGATCCTCCTGTCTTCTCGTTAAATCTCTTTCTCCATTTCCATTCTGGTATATGACTATCTCTCAATCTAACTGTTTTCTCAAACCCATTAGAATTCCTCTTTAGGTTCATCCACCTTCTTCTCTTCAACGATTCCTCTTCCATCCTCTTCTCATTACTAACTTCATTACTCCCTTCTGCCGTATCCACTATTGAATAAGCTTCTCTAGCCGGCCTCCGCCAGTCTAAGTATTCTCCTTTAAACTCCCTTCGATCTCCTCTCCAATTGGTTACACAAGATCTGCCACTATCTTGTATCCCATACTTCTTATTCACTCTACTTCCGACTACATTTGTTCCTTTTCTACAGCATCCAGGTTCACACTTATTCAGATAGTCTCCTCTGTACCTCATTTCATCATCGTGTCTGACTCCACTCGTCTGACTATTCCTCCAATCGGATGTATAAGCTCTTCGATAACCTTTCCTACAACCGATCTTTTCAATTCTATCTCCTTCACTTCTCCTTTCATTCGAATACAACTCGGGATTACTTTGCCCGTTCCTAATTTTCTTTTGCTTGACGCTAAGTAATTTATTTGGAGTCACTTTCAAATCAGTTGAGACTGACACTTTCAAGGGTTGTTCTGTTCGAACCCGTTTCTCAATTAGTGAGCGTGTTTTGCAACTAGCTGTCTTTTCTGTCTGAGATTCAACTATCAACACACCGCCATTTTTATTTGCCGCGTTACTCTGCACGCGTCCTCTTATGACATCATCATTCCTATCCTTCTCAGCTTGACATTGCTTGTCTACCTGTGGATTATTTTTCAAGCACGGAATATTCCTATTCACATTGCTAACAACATCACTAGCTCTGCTAGTTGTTCTCACTACACCACTCATCTCAGTGCCTTCTGTGCTGGATTCCTGTCTAGTCCAATTACACAGTTTAGGCCCAGTTATTAAGTCTGTCACTAGACTATTAACAACAATGGCCTCTGTTTCTCCTGTGAAACATTTAATCTTTATTTTAGCCACAGGATATTTCTGTTTCGTTTCATTTGTGAAAACACAGGTTCTATCTTTCCCCATGTACTGATCTGGATTCACCAAATTAGTTTTCACTGCCACTCCTGTAGCTCCTGTATCATATAAGCACGAAGCTTTATGTCCATTGACCATCATGGTCCTAGTGAACTCGTTTTCACTACAAGCCTCTTCGCTATCACTCCGTTCCGGTTTAATGGCACAATACAATATTGCCATTTCCTAGTCTTCCTCTTCTTCTTCGCATCTCATCATCGCTACCTGATGCGTTCTCATCTGTCTACTACCCTTTTCGCATTGTGCTATGCGATGCCCTAAAGACCCACACCGGAAACACCCTGTTTGTCTATTTTCTCCATAATTTCTTTCTTTCTTATTCTCATGGAAGATCCAATTGCTTTCGAATTGTCTCCTGTCTTTATACTCTCGCTGCTGCTTACTTTTATCCTGCTTTGCAATCGGGCTACTCCTGTCTGTATGCTCAAACTCTCTCCCATGATACTTATTTTCTTTATCCTTGTTCTTGTCACTATGTACCCATTTTCTTTCATCTGACTCCCGAGCGTCGAGAACATTCTGGGCCTGCTTTAGCATTTCACTAAGATACAAATCATACAACTTCCCTTTTTCTTTCAAGAACTTTCTCATCTCATTGTCACAATTGATGAAAAACTGATATCTCAGAATAAGAGTTTCTAATCCTTCGTATCCCTCACCAATTTCTGCCATCAGGTTCAAATCCCGAGAAAGAAGAAGAAGAAGAAGAGCCAATGGTATGAATGTTTGCGACTTCATATTTCTAAGTCCCGGCATATTAGGGCGGGTGATCAGTCACTTCGCCTGATCTTCGTAACCACAGTGTATCGTCAGTGTACTCATTACAACTGAGTTGGATAGAGGGCGCAAATGAAGCAGAAATTTCGACACAAATTTCTGCTCTTGTTTGGTTTAAACAAGTGACCTCTCAGCTGACAGTCCAACGCACTGACCACTAGACTATCTATTGGCACTCTGCCAAAGAAATCGAAAGAGAAAGTGGATTCATCCCCTAATCAGTCAGGAAAATTTAGGGGAATTTTCATGTGTATATGTAGCTAGAACGTCAAGTCACTGCCTGTCTGTCAATTTGATCTCTTCATTTGTTCGATAACAAGACGTTAGTGTGTCTGTCTGTTGGTGTGTATCCAGAGCTTAACCTACTATCTTCTATATTTTTGTCTGTCTGAGTCTGTGCTGTCTGTCCCTCCTGTGTCTCTGTCTCTGTCTCTGTCTGTCTCTCTATCTCGCTGTCTCTGTCTGTCTGTCTTAAAAAGTCGTTATTACGACCTTTCGTTCTTAAAATAGAAACCCAGAAGGAAACGGGAAACGCCAACAGGAAAACACGCGGAAATAAGAATAAATCATAGTCAGAAAGCACTTAAACGTTTACTATGTTTACGTTGATAGCCTTATTGTAAATGTACATTGCTTGGAAATCGTAAATTAAGTCAAAGTTACAATTTATAGGAAGGATTTCCTTTTAGAGAAAATAATGTAGATCGCTGTACCGTCAACCATTCATGAAAGATGCCTGTCAATTACTTACATGTAGACTCAGTGTAAATTTCGGGTGCGAGTGACGCCCGTTCTCCAACTTTTTCGACTGAGGTAGGCTACAGTACCAAACTTTGTTACACCAAGAGAATAATCAATGGCCAATTATTTAGTATCATCTTGGCAAAATATAAATAATTATTCAGATTATAATTGCAATCCCAATGTTTCAGCATAGATGAGCATCTGTCCTGGGATCAAAAATCGCTGACTGCGGTGCACGTGATTGATTGAATAGGCCCGGAAAGGCAGCTGTCTCTTTTTCGGTGAAACCAGTTGATACTATCCAGAGAATGTGTGCTTGCCTTTACCTCTGAGAAACGATTGTACTGGTTACCTGAATCTCGCCACAAACAAATCAACCAACCCTCATTCGTCAATTACTTACAATACAACCAATCCGTTCATCCCGCGGTCGTTTTATTTTTAGAACAGTTACTCACACTCTCCTCTCATCTCGTCCTTATAAGTTGACACTTGGTCTATAATTATAGTCAAGTTACAACGCCACTGTGGAAATTAACTGCCTCCTAAATTACGTCAGCTATCCAACCTTCCACCCAGATAAGTCTCTGTAGTAAAAAATGATATAGTTAAAGGTCAACAGGAACACTTACTTAAAACCTAATGCCTAATGCCCAGGTTTTTCCTGTATTTAAAAATTAGCAATCTATAATCTAATAGTGCTAGCTTAACCCTAGGGCTACCAAGCTTTTTTTGTAACACGGACTACCAAGGGGGGGTGGTTACCACCCCCCCTGGATTTCGTGTTTGGTTTTACATATCATAACTTGTAATATAGCAGTGGATTCAGCATTCATTTCTGCACAGAATGGTATATTTAGTTGTACATTATGTGAATGCACCTCGAAATTACATCACTTTTAACAACGGAACCCATTAATTAGCAATATTGTATATTATTGCGTACATTTTGTACTTTTTGGATAAACAAATATAAGATTATGTGTTTGAAACTAATCTATGTATAAAAGATACACAAAATCATCCCTACACATGTTTATATAGTATAAATGTACATCCATACATATATATCCATACATATATATCGGTTTACGTTGTAATGCTGTATTCAGCCATTTTCAAACAGATTACGCGTATTATTATTTATTTTGATCACTTCCGGTATTCAAAAGACAAAGATGTAGGTATGCAAATGAAGCCCTTCATTCCCTCTAAAGAATGGTATCTTTGTTTCTCTTCCAGGAAGACAAATGAATACGCTACAGACAAAAAACTAAAGGGGAGTCCTTCCATTCAGCCATTTTTCGCGCATGTTACGCGTATTATTATTTATTTTGAGCACTTCCGGTTGTCTCAGGTCAACTCAGTGACAATAGAAATGTAGCCCCACATTCCCTCTATAGAATGGTATAATTTGTGTCTCTTAATATTAAATGACGGATAAGATATAGTCGAAAATCTAGGGGGGGGTATCCACCCCCCTGGTGCCTCGGGTATATTGGGTATAACTTTTGAACGGTGTGAGATATCATCTCACATTTTACCTCAAAACGTGTGTAAATGAACCCCCTACAGCTGCCTAAAAGGTCAAATTTTTATTCCATACGGAAAAAGTTTGAGATGGAAAAAACCTAGAGGGGGTGGCAACCACCCCCCTGGTAGCCCGAGGGTTAACCTTCGCAGGACCAAAACATTTTACGATATTACGTCGAGGTCCAAGCGGGGTATATAATTTTACCCCACCAGAATTTGTAATATCTCGGCTCACAGGTAGGCTACTATAGCAAATGAAGTACCGAATTTAATAGTTTCAAGGTCAAGGTATCCATTTTTCGTAGTTCCAATAGTGTGCGAGTGTTACTTTCCAAGATGGCGGCTAAAATGGCCGCGAAAACACAAATAAATGTATATCTCAGCCAGCTCATAGTTAAGTTACCATAACAAACAAAGTGTCTAATTAAATAGTTTCAATGTCAGCGAATCGATTTCTTGTAATGCCAATAGTGCAAGAGTGTTACTATCCAAGATGGCGGCCAATATGGCCGCCATAACACACAAAAAATGTATATCTCAGCTCATAGGTAAGTTACAGTAACAAATGAAGTGTCGAATTTAATAGGTTCAAGGTCAAGGTATCCATTTTTCGTAGTGCCAAAAGTGTGCGAGTGTTACTTTCCAAGATGGCGGCCAATATGGCCGCGAAAACACAAAGGATGTAAATCTCAGCTCATAGTTGGATGGTGTTATGCACAAGTACCCCAAAATTACTTTTGTCCAGAAAACGATTTTTTTTAAAATTCTCTTTCAATTTTAAATGAAAATTTTTACTTTTAATTATGCAAGTGCACGTTTGATATTAGGATGATATTGTATTCTCAATTTAAATGAAATTTGATTTAGAAAAATAAATGTTGGTTGGTCCATTTGAATCCTAGAAATTTGTGGTTGGTCCATATGAATTTCAACGTATAATTGTGTGTTGGTCCATTGGAATCCTAAAAAATTGTGAGCAACTTGTACATTAGGCCCTAAATGTATTATTAGACGTGGAAAATTACTTTTACTGACAATTATTTGAGTATCACATAATCACCAGGCTATTTTGGTAGTCACAGTTTACTAACGCGTAATTTAATTAAAACCTTAATAGAGTCCATAACGCAGTGTGAATTTTTAACATGCCGATACTTGTTTGGTCCAGTAGCGTTCGTATGGCTTCGTCTGCGCAAATGGACCAAGCCACGGTTCTGTGGCATTGTGCATAAAAGAGTCGCAGGTTGGTCCAATAGTTTTTCGCTATTTATTAAATATTCTGATGGGCTAGAACGTTGATCTAAGTGTCAAAAGATGCAGAAAATGATTATGAATTTAATGGAAAAATAAAAATAAATTGTAAATTCTCAGTCCACTCATAGGTATCCAGTTAAGGTACCATAACAAATACAGTGTCTAAATAAATAGTTTCAATGTCAGCGAATCTATTTCTTGTAGTGTCAATAGTGTGCGAGTCAACATTACTTTCCAAGATGGCGCCCAATATGGCCGCCATAACACACAAAATGTATGTCTCAGCTCATAGGTAAGTTACAGTAACAAATGCAGTGGCGTATTTAATGTCAATCAAGGAATCCATTGCTCGTAATGTCAATAGGGTGCGAGTCTTATTTTCCAAGATGTCGGCCAATATGGCCGCCAAAAACAAAATATCTATATCTCAGGGGGTCCGGTGGCGCGTTGGATAACATCTGGCGAAGAGTGCGAGAGGTACCGAGTTCGAGCCCCGTTAGGGCGGATTTGCTTTGTAGGCTGCTATTAGCGCCGTGTATTACAAGCTGTCTGTTCTGCTAGTAGTTAACTAGTTAAGATTGTTTCAATTGCATAACATGTAAATGTACAGCGCAGTGCGTTTGTCAGGCGCTTAATTAAAGAAAATATATTATTATTATTATTAGCTCATTGTTAAGCTACCGAAAGAAATGAAGTGTCGAATTTAATAGTTTCAAGGTGAAGGAATCCATTTCTCGTTGTGCCAAAAGTGTGCGACTGTTACTTTCCAAGATGGCGGCCAATATGGCTGCTAAAACACAGATATGTATATCTCATAGGGAAGCTACAATAGCAAATGAAGTGTCAAATTTTATAATTTTCGACACGTCCAACAGTCGTTTATTCGCAGTAGTAATAGTGCTGAAATGATACTATCCAAGATGGCGGCCAATGTGGTCGCCAAAACAAAATATGCATATCTCAGCTCTAAGCCCAGCCAGCACACACACATTGGGTCAATGTTGGCCCGACGTCAGAGTCACCATCGGCGAATGGTTGTATACCCGACATCGGCAAAAGGTTTTTATGAAATCCGGTCCAATGTTCGCCCAATTACGTTGGCCCAATGTTATTGGGCGAACATTGGACCGGATTTCAAAAAAACATTGGGCCGATATCGGATGTACAACCATTCGCCGATGGTCACCACGACGTCGGGCCAACATTGACCCAATGTCGCATAGAAAGCGATAAAGGATCGGGGCGACGTTGGCTGTCGGTTGAAAATTGGTGGATGAAGCTACGTTGGCCCAACGTTATTGGGCGAACATTGGACCGGATTTCATAAAAACCTTTTGCCGATGTCGGGTTTACAACCATTCGCCGATGGAGACTCTGACGTCGGGCCAACATTGACCCAATGTCGCATAGAAGGCGATACAGGATCGGGGCGACGTTGGCCGTCGGTTGAAAATTGGTGGGTGAAGCTACGTTGGCCCAAAGTTATTGGGCGAACATTGGACCGGATTTTAAAAAAAACATTGGGCCGATATCGGATGCACAGCAATTCGTCGACGGTCACCACAAGGTCGAGCCAACATTGACCCAATGTCGTATAGAAGTCGATAAAGGATCGGTGCGACGTTGGTCGTCGGTTATAAATTAGAGGGGAAAGCTACGTTGGCCCAACGTTATTGGGCGAACATTGGACCGAATTTAAAAAAACACCTTTTGTCTGATCCTTTATCGACTTCTATACGACATTGGGTCAATGTTGGCCATACGACGTATTTACCATCGGCGAATGGTTTTACATCCGACATTGGTCCAATGTGTTCTGTACCCAGTATTTTAGTTGTCAAACAAGTGCTTGGATCGAAAATGTTACAAATGATCACAGTACACTAACGCATTTCAAAACATAATGTTGGCAATAATTAAGAACTATGAATTCTTTACAGAAGTCAATACAATCCTTGAATTCTTATATTTAATGACTTCAGCCAATTAATAATTACTAGAGCAAATGGTTTCAAGTAAGCAGCTTCAAATCTGTAGGCCACTTTCTTTGTAGAACTCATTCACAAGCAGAATATTCTTTAATTACAGCTGTCCATACGCTACAGACTATATTACACTAGGTTTAGTATTCAGATATCTTTTATCAAAGTACAGGCCTGGTCTAGGAAACACATTGTAAGTTAATACTATGCAAAGTACAGATATCGTCTAACAACTTCATTTATACAAAGTTGCTCAAAGTTGCTCTTAGCCAGAAGTAAATTACAGCAGTCCGTATGTTACAGACTAGATTACACTTGGTTTAGTATTCAGATAAAATTGATCAAAGTACAGGTCTAAGAAACACATTGTAAGTTAATACTATACAAAGTATAGATAAATTAAAATAGTTACTATTTCTGACTTAACCATAAAAAATATTCAAATTATCACCACGTACCACTTTTCAGAATATAAACATGACTTTCGGCATATTACAAACCCATTTCTTAAATTGCTTAGATCAAAAAGAAATGTATAGTCTACTGCTGGGTTTAACAGTGGTGTGGCTCAGGTATGTTTCAAGTAGGCCCTACTCAGAGTGCTAGTTCTTCTGCTCCAAGGTCCATTGAAATCAATGGTTAAATGCACGTGCCATTGCATCTAACAAGAGGAAGGGCTAGTGTCTCATAATCTGCCTGAGTGGGTAGGGTGTAAGAATAGTATGGCAAGTTGGACCATATTGTTTATACAAGAATTATGCTCTATGCTGCTGAACACTTGAACGACAAGAGTGTACCAAGTGACTGGGAGAATAATGCAGCTTGTCGTTAAAGTGTTAATGCCAGTGCACCCACCAGTGATATTTTCATAAGGCCAAGGTGCAAAATGTAGTTAAGAGCTGTTACAAAGTATAATGCTGTTAAATAGCAGAGATGGGCATGATTAGTAAAATTGCTAATCAATTACAATTAGAAATAGCTATCGAAATTTGCTAATCGATTATAATTAGAATTAGCCAAATCTTGTAGCTAATCAATTAGATTTTAATAATTCATACATATATTTACTTCATGAATTTGTCAAATTTTAATCAAAGCACAGCAAGTTACAGCAGCAAGTTACTGCAGTATCTTTAGCCCACATGGTTTCCTTGTTGGCACACAACATCGTGGAGCTGTAATTCTCATTAAATTTACGAAACCTTCATTTTCCACTTCGGAAATTGGTCTCATTGACTGCATCAAGTAGTTTGACACAGCAGTTGTTAACTCCTTCTTAACCCATTAGTGCCTAGCGTCCCCATTTTTGGGACGCCTGCTTCGAAAGAGTTATTTGTAATATCAATCAATATTGAGTGTTACAAGCTATTGATACCAACAGTCCACTGAATTATCTTTCATTTGGGGTACATTTGAGCAGATATTTTATTGTTTGTGCATAAGTATACAGATTTTTATGGCGATTATCCGATTTTTTTGATTTTTTTAAAGTTATCAATATAAATTAGAATTATTTTGCAAAAGTACGTTGTAATCGAAAATATGAGTATATCCCTATGTTATTTTGTCTCTTAGCTATCTGCAACTGTCTTTGGAGTGTTGGTAGATGTTTGGCTGATTTTTTGTTATACCAGAATATACCGTCCCCATTTTGGGGACGCTAGGCGCAAGTGACCCCGTCAACTTCTAAGCTATAATAGGTGACTTTCACTGTCTCTGCAGCTACAGTGATATGTGCGTATGTGTTTTCTCGGCATGCTAAGAGCAACCTTACCTGCAAACCCAAATGAAGCCCTTTTGGGACCCATTTTCCCATATGGGACCCATATGGAGCCCATTTGGGCCCCATGCAAAACCCAAGTAAAATTTTGTCCGTGATATTATCAAAATAATTGTGCCAATGTACAATTATTTACTTGAGAATGACAAGGACTTATGGGATGCAAGAATTTACATATGCCATCCAATGATCCAGGGTGTAGTGATGTATTCAGATGGATCCGTGTCATGGAGCTGGCTGGAGTGACCGACAGTTCGACAGTCAACTTGGACCTGGCGGCTCTGTTGTTGTCAAGCTTCCAGCTGATGACAAATTCACACTGTTGTTTGGGAATTTTTCACCAGCCTGAATCTGATTGAATTCTGAGCATTACGAAATTACATCCAGCCACCGGAACAGCTAGAGATAATCACCTAAGGACTGCAGTTGTCCCGTGCTGTTGACAGGATCAAACAAACAGATGGTGACACATTTGACTACCGACTGGATACAGCATCTGGAATAGTGGTGACTTGCTGGAACGATAATAGGTTGGTGACACTTCCAATTGTCATGGCACCGAAACACTGAACACTGTGAAGAGGTGTCACGGTCCGAAAGAAAGTTTGTAGACATCGCCCAGGAGGCCATGAATATAGTATGTAATCGACCACACCAACAGACACATGATAACTTGATAAGATGAACCAGAACATCAGCACATACAGCATATCTGTCATCTCCAGAAAATGGTGCTCTGTGGGCTCTCGTTGCTTATCAACTGGATGTGGCAATATAAAATTCTTGGATCATATCCCAACGCACTGCTCCAGCTATGCGCCGACCTTGGACCAGTTGGAACTTCATGACATATTCACTGGGTTCTACAAGTAGATTGCTGAACGTGCAGCTGTTGGCCTTCCTCTTACTTGACTGAAAGCTGTTGTAGATTGAGTGCCATCAGATATTCGCACTGATAGAAATCATAGAATGAATGTAATCAAAAAGTTAATAGATTCGTTGCTGTGGTGTCTGCTGTGTAAAAGCAAGGAACATTTGCCGCAAATGTGACATCGGGAAATCCGGACATTCATCATAATTGTTTCACTATATTCCTCCAGTAGGCAAGAGCTGTTATTTTAGAACTGCTGTAGAACTGCATTTATCTTGCCATGATAGTCACATAAACAGCCTTTGCAATAATAGTAAGTTTTGTTCCAAAATAATTTCAGCAAACCAGCTTGACAAACATTATGGTCATCATTATTGTACAGTTTCCCTTGACTACTTGACCATTGATCATCATAATTATAACAGACAATGAGTTTGATGTTTACAACTATGTGTTTAGCTACTGGTATGCTTATCTTTTTGATTGAATGCATGAAACCTTAATAGCTGATTTATGCCAGCCTTGAAACTTCACGTGTACGAACCGTACCCATTTGTGCCTAGCGTCCCCAAAACGGGGACGGAAAGTAAAAATTGCAAATAAATGGTAAAACTAATTTTAAGCCGAAAAGTGTTTGGCACTGATTTTCACAAGAAAGAAATAAAGTTATTTTCATACTTTCATGAAAAAATAAAAATTCAGGCACTAATGGGTTAAAATAATTTAAAAAAATCTAATCAATTAGAATTAGGTAAAAATTACTAATGAATTAGAATCAGAATCATGCAATGTCAGCTAATGATTAGAATTAGCCGTTTTATCAAATCGATTAGCTAATCAGATTATAATCGATTAGTTATCAATCTCTGCTAAACAGTTAGAGTTTACAAGAAACAAGTGTTTGCTTTATTGGTACCGGCCCGCTATTCCGGGGGCCGCTATTCCGGGGTCCGCTATTCCGGGGGCCGCTATTCCGGGGTCCGCTATTCCGGGGGCCGCTATTCCGGACTAATGAAGACAAATATATATGTATATAATTATGTACAATTGTACATTATATGTATATATATGCATGTATATATATATGTTTGTATATGTATATATGTTTATATATAATTATAACTGTATTTGTAACTATATACATGTACATTTTATATATTTGGATATTAGTGTGTATATATATAGATATATATGTGTGCATATGTATACATACCTATATATGTGTATATGTACATATATGTTTATATATGTAATATATACATATGTATGAAGCCTATCTATATGTATATATGTATGTATATACTATATGTATATAGATGTATGTGTGTATATGTACATGTATATATATATGTAAATACGTATATAAATGTACTTATGTAAATATATATATATATATGTGTGTATATATATATATGTAGATATACATATATATATGTGTATATATGTATGTATCGTTATGTGTAAGTAAATAAATATTTAAGCATGAATATGTGTTTAAATACCTACATACCTGTATATATACATGAATATACATATACTTACATGTAAGTATATACATATTTATGTATGTACATATGTATAACTACAAACATACATGTACATACATAATACCTATATGCTTACATATAACTATACAAACACATAGACACAAATACATATATATGTACACAAACATGTATACATGCACACACATATGTATTTACCTAAAACATATATATACGTATATACATATACATGTACATATACACATACATCTATTTACATATATACATACATACATACATACATACATACATACATACATATACAAATATAGATACTTACATATATGTATATACATATATATATATATATATATATATATTCACACAGATATATATATTTCATATGGTTACGTATCGATAGTCCGAAGGTTCGATAGTCCGAAGGTTCGATAATCCGAAAGTTCGATAGTCCGAAGGTTCGATAATCCGAAGGTTCGATAGTCCGAAGGTTCGATAGTCCGAAAATTTCATGGTAAAACATATTTGCATATGTACATGTATATGTATATGGAGAGTATATGTATACATGCATGCGTGTATATGTATATATATGTTTGTATATGTCTATATGTATTTGTATATATATACGTATTTATATATATGTGCATATGTATATACATATGTATATATATATGAATATAAGTTTGTATATATAATTATATATATGTATTTATATACATATTTTATATATACACATGCAATGCATGTATATATGTATTTACATATATGCATGTGTGTATTTACATAATTATATATACATTTAATTAATTATATTTAATTATATATATATGTAATTATATATATGTATATTGTATATATATTTTATGTATTTTATTATTTTATTTTAAAATAATTATTATTATAATAAAATATAAAATAATAGATTAATTATAGTTATTAATATATAATTATTATTATAATTAAAATATTAATTAATTATCATAATATTAATTAATTATTTATTATAATAACATAATTATTAAAATAATATATAATAATAATTAATATCATTAATTAATATATTAATTAGTTATTTATTATAATTATAATATATAATATCAAAAATATTATATTAATAAATATAATATATTAATATTATAAATATATATTATTATTTATTAATTATTTATAAATAATATAAATAATTAATATTATATATTTACATAATTATATAATACATAATTATTAAATTATATATAAAATAACATATATACACATATAGATATATATTGTATATTATTTATTATTATATGTATTTGAATATATATTTATGTATATAATATATATAATTATAATTATATAAATAATATTAACACTAATATTATTAATTATATTAATATTAATCATATATAATAATTAATTTGATTATATTACTATAATATATATATATTATTAATTATAAATTGAATTATAATATATATATATTATTTATATTAATATAATTAATTATATTCATTTAATTATATATTATATAATTTATATACATAAATATAATATATATATAATTATTATATAATAATTATTATATAATAATATATGCAATACATATACATATATATGTACATGTATATACATAGTAAATACATATATATGTATATACATATTCTTACATATATCCATACATAAATATATACAGTACACATATATACATATATATGTTCATATATACATAGTAAATATATATTTATGTATATACATATGTTGTGGATGAATATTTGGACTAGGCATGTATGTTTCTACATGTGCGCCCTAGTCAGGCATGGCTTAAGAGTTTGGCCTTCGTGATGATCGTTCGTTGCCACGGCCATGACGACCCGGCCACGGGCCCAAGGCCGTTGACGATTGAAGAAGCTCAGAAGAGTTTAATGTAGTTTATTGAAGTCACAAACAGAATACATCGACGGTGACAAGAAACTAGTGTACTACTTGTCTGACGGTCTGACTTGTCTGAACTCTCTGCTACGATAGTCTGCTATGATAGTCTCCACTCTTACTAATAATTCAGCGTTTATATACAGGGTGCGGCCGAAAAAAATACCCCATTACGAAAATTGCGATTTCTCGGAAACCGCTGAATATTTTGTTACAAAACTTCGCCAGTCTATTTGACACATATCTATCTACAGCTTTGCTAAATCTAATGAAATTCGAATCATGAAAACCAAAATGGTGCAACCATGAACTGAAACAATGTCATTTTCGTTTCAACAGACAGTCACTGACAGCAATAAGTAACAAAGTAACGACGCAACCATTACTGTAACAAGGTTCAAGGTTACTTATTGTTATTGACAAGATTAGGCCAAGTGTTAAGTTTTGTGCTAGGAATGTTCGAAATGACCGCCGTTTTAAGCTTTTATGCAAGCTTGCAGACGTTTTCGAAAGCCTGCAGAACAGACTTCTGAATGGTCTCAAGTGGCAAGTCATGCCAGATGATTTGCAGCGTATTTTTCAGTTCAGGAATGTTCTTCGGCTTTGTGGTAAGTTTGTTGTAGGTCTTAAGCATTGCATCCCAGACAGCATAGTCGAGGGATCAAATCTGGGAATTTGGCGGCCATGAATCCTTGTCGATGAAGTCCGGGCAGTGACTTGTTAACCAATCTTGGGCCAGCTTTGCGCCGTGAGCGGGCGCTCCGTTTTGCTGCAAAATGAACTGATTTCCCAAGACAGTGTGACAGTCATCGACAAGCTTAGGCAAAAGATTCTCCACGTAGTACTTAGCATTGACTTTGGCCTTCTCGCCAATGAAATGCAAGCGTCCCTTACCCTCATAGCTGACACCTGCAGAAACCATGATGAGGGGAGAGAACTTGGCTCTCTCGACCAACAGACGGCTTTGATGGATATGGGCTTTTTTCTTCGCCCAGACGCGGTTGTTTTGATTATTAATGGGTGAATTGGTGTAAAAGATCTTTTCATCGGTGAAGAAAACCTTTTTTGTCTCTACTTTATGTAAAAATATGATTTCCTATTTCGTGAATCCCGTGTTCAGTTGAAAAAATGCAGTTCTTTCTTCTGCCTGATGTCATGATCACAAATATAAAGATACTGACATACAATTTTCAAATAATATGCAAAAATATGTTACGAATAAGAATTAAAATATTTGTAACAAAACATTCAGCGGTTTTCGAGAAATCGCAATTTTCGTAATGGGGTATTTTTTTCGGCCGCACCCTGTATATACAGAACAAGTCAGGCTATCGGCTTAGCTGGGCTGGGTGGTCGATGCAGTCAAGAAGGCCGAGTTTGGTAAGATAATCAGGAATACTGCCTTACTCAGATCCCTGCCTTGTCTAGTCCGTCTCTCTGTCTCTCTCTATCTATCTCTGTCTGTCTGCTTCAAACTGTCTGTTGGCACTTAGTCAGTCGGTCTGTGGTCAGCGGCCTGGAATGCCATACCCTCTACGGCTTGAGTGCCCGAGTCTGTGTCTGGGTGCGCTAATGATATGGCGCCCGAGAAGTAAACCCCTACATATTTCCCGTCCATTCAAAAGATTGATGCTCCTGCATCAAACCTTTGCCAAAACAATGTGCAAAAATACAAAGTTAGAACAACAAAATCGACAACGAAATAGACATGAAAACAAGTGCAATGCATCGCTACGGCAAAGATCCACAACAATTCGGCTCGTTATCCGTTTGGACGTTACGTTTCATTACGTTTCTAGACGTCGCTTAGGGAGCGCTACATCATCTTACTCGTACAACATGATTCCAAGGAACTAGCTATATGTAAGCGTACTTGTTCCTGTGGATTTGATCTGTTACCTCCATTCAATTCATGGCGCCTGCATTCCAATGCTTCGTTTGCAAAATTACTGTTTACCATATTTAAAGCACATTATGTTTCGCCGTTCTTATGATGTTCAAAGGCGATTCCACATTCCGAGAAACACATGGACAGCTGTACCTAAGTTGTATAGACCTACAGAAGAGACTCAGAGGAAATTGGGGATGATGCTCATTACCGAGATCGTGACTATCTTTGCCTGCGGTTTAGAATTGTGTACAGACACTATTAAGGAGGAATCCTAATTAGTGTTCTGGCATCTGGTCTCAAATAATGATGTCCAGCCGTTCTCTGACCTAGATAGCAGACTTGAGCGAATTGGCCATTGGCCTAATTTATACAGTTCAGTTTCTATGTAGACAAGCAGTTGCTAAAAGGAATACGATGATAATGAAGATGGTGAACAACTTGAAATAAGCATTCCAGAACTTCAGACCAACAGAAATTGACATGTGGCGGCTTAACAGCCAAGTCCGAATACAATACATTGAAGTCTAATGGGTCTTCTGGCAGATAGATGTGTACATTAGCCTGGAAGAATTTCAATTAGGCTGTCCAACATCGGCATACCTATATGAGACAAAGTACCGTAAAGTGCTGTGGTTATCGAAATAATTGATACTGACCATCTGCTTTACAGACATGATTAAGTCTCAGGATGATGATGACGATACAACAACAACGTTAGTCTCAGTGGGATGAGATGCATAGTCTACACTAAGTTATGTTGCGCCGCAACGTACAAACATATTTTTAAAAACGAACATCAAAAACTTTAAACGCATAAGAGCAAAATAGAAGTGCTGAACCACATACTAAAAGACTGCAATAAACCTGCAAAAACACAATCAATGATGAGTTTAAAAGATAATACCACACAATAACGAAATGTAAGAACGAACTTTGCAGAAGTGCAGTTTATACAGTTTGGCACAGCTAGTGCATTTGGAGGTGTTAAAGGCGGTCTAGCATCATGCTAGCATACCTTAAAAAAATAAGTTAAAAATGCAAATTAAACAGCAAAACCGTCAAACAGAAAATCAAGAACACGATTGCTAGGAATTGCTAACTAGTAAGGATCCTCAACATCATTCAATAATCGCGTAGATAGGCTTTTCGATCCGTGGGCGTCCGGACTGCGCCGCGTAGGAAGCCTTATATCATCTTACATGTCAACAACAGGGTGCAAGGAACTCGCTGTCCTTTTGAGTGCACATATTCCCGTGAATTCTGATCCGTTACATACAATTCATTGAATCTGCATGCCATCGATTCGCTATTAGGTGGTTACCGTTTACTACATTTTACTATTATTATATAGCGCCATGAAGCACAAATATATTTTTAACACAAGCATTTAACATTGTAGGCATAATAAAGCAAAATATAAGTAATGAAACACATTCACTTAGACCATCGTCCTATGTTTGCTCTATGGCCTTTGACATCATAACATGAAATACCGAAATGCAAAATACAACAGCAAAAACTTAGAACAAAACAAGAAGACAAGTGTAATGATTGCTCGTGTTAAGGATCCGCAAAATCACATCATTACAACAACTCTGAGAAGATTGGCTTTTATAATCCGTGGACGGTCTGTGCGTCGCTTAGGAAGCCCTACTATCATTCTCTTACACACAGAAATGGGCCCTATGGGAACTAGCTTTCGTTATAGCTTTATGTTCCTGCAAAGGGCTGATCCGTTAACCTTACACATCATTACACAAGCCTTCAATTGCGTTGATCATTATTTTTGTGCTCTCTGCATCTAAGCATGCATGACAAATGCCTGTAACCATTTATAAAAGACTACAATTCTCTACTTCTCGCGTTACACTTGTGCTAAACAATGAACATGACAAATGACGAAGGCGTTGGCTTATTGTAAAATCACAACGAGTGACCATGAGCGGCAGTGGTCACTGACCCAGAAACATTCCGCAGAGTATGCATTCCATAAAAATCAATGGTCAAGAGAATGAGCACAACTACTACACTAGGATACATTAAGTTAACGCAACATTAAAACCATTAATGACGTTGACGATAAACATAACTACTAAACTAGGAAAAACTTGTGCACATTAAAGTCTTAATGTTCATATTTCTAAGTTTACAGTGTTAAATAAATGTAATTACGACTTGCTACTTGCCAAGTACTCAAACATCAGTCCAGCAGTTGAAACTTTCTCGGAGTCCAGGAGGAGGATGGTCGAATAGATACCGGAGCGACGATGATGATGAGAAAGGAGCGACGATGGTTGAAGCCAGCCGTCGATCGCAAACATTTCTCATCGGAATCTCCGTGCGTCAGGGACGTCGCTGGGTCTGGCAGGGCGGGAGGTGCAGGCCTCGCGGTCCGGCTGCTTTTGCGTCCAACACCCATGGTGATTATGAGGTTGGCTGATGATGACGTTCGATGATGACTGGACATCCGGTTTTTCGGAGGACAACGGCGAGGAGCTGCAGACATGGTGGAACCGGTGTTAGACGGCACACCAGTCTGGCGGATTGGCGGACGAAGAAGCGATCGGCAAGTGAACCACTCTCTCGGCAGCAGGATAACGGCCATTCGACATTCGAAGGAGACAGTAATGAAGCCTGGCTTGGCCATCCGTTGTACCGTTGGTTGACGGTCGGTTGACGTGTTGACATGGGGTTGACGTGTTGACATGAGGAACTAGCTCGGAGAGCCACGGATGGACCGACTGGTTCTGCACCAAGTTGTAGTGGATGAATATTTGGACTAGGCATGTATGTTTCTACATGTGCGCCCTAGTCAGGCATGGCTTAAGAGTTTGGCCTTCGTGATGATCGTTCGTTGCCACGGCCATGACGACCCGGCCACGGGCCCAAGGCCGTTGACGATTGAAGAAGCTCAGAAGAGTTTAATGTAGTTTATTGAAGTCACAAACAGAATACATCGACGGTGACAAGAAACTAGTGTACTACTTGTCTGACGGTCTGACTTGTCTGAACTCTCTGCTACGATAGTCTGCTATGATAGTCTCCACTCTTACTAATAATTCAGCGTTTATATATACAGAACAAGTCAGGCTATCGGCTTAGCTGGGCTGGGTGGTCGATGCAGTCAAGAAGGCCGAGTTTGGTAAGATAATCAGGAATACTGCCTTACTCAGATCCCTGCCTTGTCTAGTCCGTCTCTCTGTCTCTCTCTATCTATCTCTGTCTGTCTGCTTCAAACTGTCTGTTGGCACTTAGTCAGTCGGTCTGTGGTCAGCGGCCTGGAATGCCATACCCTCTACGGCTTGAGTGCCCGAGTCTGTGTCTGGGTGCGCTAATGATATGGCGCCCGAGAAGTCAACCCCTACATATTTCCCATCCATTTATATATATATATGTGTATATATACATATGCAATTATGCACACACACATATATGTATATAATATATAGATATATTATATATACATATGTACATATATATATATATAAATATCATACATATATACACAAACTTATATACTTTTATATATATACATATGTACATAGTAATTACGTATATATATAAATATATATACGTATATATATATCCATATATATACATATAATATATATACATAGCCTACGTATATATATCCATATATATACATATATGTACATGTATAGATATAAATACATATATACAAACATATATACATATACAAACATATATACATGTACATGCATATACATGCATATATATACATATACTGTACATATACATATATGACTATATGTACATATGCATATGATATGTTTTACCATGAAATCTTCGGACTATCGAACCTTCGGACTATCGAACCTTCGGACTATCGAACCTTCGGATTATCGAACCTTCGGACTATCGACCTGTTCCCATTTCATATATATCCAGATGTATATACATATATAACATTTGTGCATGTATATAGATCTATATACATATATATATATACAAACATATGTATACATATTCAAACATGTATATATATATATAAATCGATACATATACATGCATATATATACATATAATGTACAATTGTACATAATTATATACATATATTTGTCTTCATTAGTCCGGAATAGCGGACCCGGAATAGCGGACCCCGGAATAGCGGCCCCCGGAATAGCGGACCCCGGAATAACGGCCCCCCGGAATAGCGGACCCCCGGAATAGCGGCCCCCCGGAATAGCGGCCCCGAACCTGGAGGTTATTCAGGAAAAAAATAAACCAAATATTTAAATATTTAGAGGTGGCACAATGCTCCTGAAGGCTAAGTAATGATAATGTGTCGTAATGCTAGTGAATTTCTGGCGTGGACGGACAAAATGTCCCCAGACAAATTGTCCCGGACAAATTGTCCCGGACAAAATGTCCCGGACAGAAAGTTCCTGGACAAAAAGTCCCAGGACAAAATGTCCCAGGACAAAACGTACCAGGACAAAATGTCCCCGGACAAAATGTCCCCGGACAAAATGTCGCCGCAGGCACTGAAGCAGGTCGAGATCGCTGCTGATTTCTGAGCGGCGCTATATAATTGTTCGATTACAATTACAATTACAATTAAGCTTACTCCTTTTGCCGAAATAACTGCCGTTAAACTACAGTGGGACTTTTAATAGCAACATATTTTTTTGTTTTTTACCAGAAACTTTGTCCGGGGACATTTTGTCCGGGGACATTTTGTCCGGGGACATTTTGTCCGGGGACATTTTGTCCGGGGACATTTTGTCCGGGGACATTTTGTCCGGGGACATTTTGTCCTGGACGTTTTGTCCTGGGACATTTTGTCCTGGGACTGTTTGTCCAGAGACTTTCTGTCCGGGACATTTTGTCCGGGACAATTTGTCTGGGGACATTTTGTCCTAGTACCTACTATGAGATTGCTATCATCTTCTTCTAGTTGTCAATCTATAACAGAACTATAAACTCGGTTCCATTGTATGCAGAAAATATTATTGTTATGTTTGTATTACCAAGTAACAGGTCTCTTGTCTTATCCCTAGGGCTACCAAGCTATTTTGTTGACATCGTCTCAACCCCCCCACCAAGGGGTGGGGGGTTGAGACGACCACCTAGATTTCGTGTTTGGTTTCACATATTATCATAACTTGTAATACAGCATTGGATTCAGCATTCATTTCTGCACAGAATGGTATATTTAGTTGTACATTATGTGAATGTACCTCGAAATTACATCACTTTTAACAACGGAACCCCCTTAATTAGCGATATTTTATATTATTGCGTACATTTTGTACTTTTTGGATAAACAAATATAAAATTATGCGTGTTTTTAAACTGATCTATGTATCCAAGATACAAACATACATCCCTACATATGTTTATATACGCATAAATAAACATCATACATATATATCCATACATTATAATCGGTTTACGTTGTGATGCTGTATTCAGCCATTTTCACACAGATTACGCGTATTATTATATATTTTGATTACTTCCGGTATTCAAAAGTCAAAGATGTAGGATACAAATGAAGCCCTGCATTCCCTCTAAAGAATGGTATCTTTGTTTCTCTTTCAGGAAGACAAATGAATACGCTACAGACAAAAAACCTAAGGGGGAGTGCTTCCATTCAACCATTTTTCACGCATATTACGCGTATTATTATTTATTTTGATCACTTCCGGTTTTCATAAGACGAAGATGTAGGTATGCCAATGAAGCCCTGCATTCCCTCTAAAGAATGGTATAATTGTTTCTCTTCTAGGAAGAATAGTCAATAAGCTATAGTCGAAAAACTAAGAGGGGGGTTGTATTGACCCCCTCTGGTACCTCGGGTATATCGGGTGTAACTTTTGAATGGCGTGGGATACCCCAATGATGTATGCCTCAAAATGTGCGCAAATGAGCCTGCTACAGCTACCTAAAATGTCAAAATTATATTCCATATGGAAGAAGTTTGCGAAGCAAAAAACCTAGGGGGTCGTTCAAAACCCCCCCCTTTTGGTAGTCCGAGGGTTATAATGGCTTAGTCTGGTTGGCAGACATTAAAAAATATACATCGTGTTTGGCTTAGCCTTATAGGAGGTATGTCTGTGGCCATTGCCGGTTCTAAACTGCCTTCCAGTCGACAAGAAGTGTTAAGTCGTTTTTCTGATCTGCATACAGTGCAGAACAAAACAGTTCAGGAGAGTGCTGCTGCCGCCACTGCCAAGGAGATCAGCCAGTTTGGGGATAAATCACGCATTCCAACACGACAGCAATACCAAATAATCATCAAAATTAAGCAACAACATCACAAGTAGCAAGGTCTGAAGAAAGCTTCTTCCCGAAGAACAGAAACGCAGCAGCACAAGAAAGATGAAATCACATCTGTTCTTGACGATTTATTTGATGTCGCGCATGCAGAACTTTGCATTGATAAAAATACAGGAAGACCGGGAATTTTAACTAGCACAGAGGGAGAAAGGAAGACTTAGGAGTGTGGGACCAGTTGACTTGAAGTTGGCGAAGGTCGAAAAGCGACGTTGTAAGAGAAAACTGCCCACCGAACACAGAAGGAAAAGAGAACAAGAGCGTAAGGTATCGCTAGGTTAGAGTTCTGTTGAAATTCCAGATGGCAATACAGACAGCAATCATGGGAGCAGTACAACCGAAGGTGAAGATAGTGACGTGAAAAATCCTGTGGTAAAGAAAACAAACGAAAACAACAAGCCAATACATATCTTTAAGCCCAGTGTAGGGTAAAAAAGCTGAAGGTGGTAAACGACACAGGCGAACGGGGCGTCGCACTAATACATACATTCATTTCCGCTGTTAGAAACCAAATTTGCCATTTATTGGCCTCAAATGATGATTTGTCAAAATAGAAATCTCTGAAATATTACATCAATGACTTCCAATGCGCGAACTTAATCTACTTGCTTTGCTCAACGGGATTAGCACATTCCCCCCCGTAGTCAAACGTTTGTTCAATTCCCAGTGACAATTCCCCGGACAATTCCCCCGGGCGTTTCAGTAGGACAATTCCCCCCGGACAATTCCCCCCTACATATATTAAGTATAAATTATGTAATTAATCAATAACAATATAATTAATTATTATAAAATTATATGATATTAATAATATTAATATATATTTTTATATATTATTAAATATTAATATACTTATTATATAAATACCTATGTATATGTGTATATATTATATTATATATATAATTTAATAAATATATATTATATAATAATTATATAATTATAATAATTAATATAATATATTAATATTATATATTATACATATAATTATAATAAATAATTAATATATTTATTAGTGATATTAATTATTATTACATATTATATATTATTTTAATAATTATATTACTATATTAATTAATTATATTATAGTTATAATTAATTATAATATAGTTATAATTAATAATTATAATTAACAATTATAATTATATTAATTATAATATTATATATTAATAATTATAATTATGATATGTTATTATATATATTATTAATTATAAATTGAATTATAATATATATATATATTATTTATATTAATATAATTAATTATATTAATTTAATTATATATTATATATTTTATATGCACAAATATAATTATATAATAATATAAAATATATGTAATTATTTTATAATAATTATTATATATATGTAGGGGAGGAATTGTCCGGGGGAATTGTCCTACTGAAATATCGGGGAATTGTCCGGGGAATTGTACAGGAATTGAATTATAATTGTCCGGGGAATTGTCCCAACTCGCTTTACGTGATGATAGTTAATCAAGATGGCGGTTGGTTGACACGTCGCGCACGGAGCTCCGATAAATTCACTAATATAACGCGTCTTCTACTTGATTTACTTACATTGGAGTCGTGGTTTGGATTGCGCTTACTACAAAGTCTTCGATTCGCAGGTGACATTTCATCATAAAATCTTTAAAATGTCGAAGAAAGGCGTTAAATTGGACGATGTGATTGAGGCCGTTCAAGATGACAAAGTGGTTGACATCTTGCTTTCTCGGCTGTTCACACGTCTGCGTCCGTTAATGGAGGAGTTGTTTACGAACTTTGCGAGGGATTTTACGGCCAAGTTGGAATCTCTGATAGAGAAATCTACCACGGAGGCTGTCTTCAAAGCAACCGCCGTCCTGGACCATAAAATCAAAAATCTTGAACAAGAAACTACGAATCTCAAAACACGTGTGGACGACCTGGAAAACTACACTAGGCTGGATAACCTGATTGTGCATGGCCTACCAGAACTCATGGAGCCAACTACACAATCAACCTCGCATCGTTCCGATGTGACTTCTACGAACCTAATCCTGGACTTGTGCCATAATCGACTGGGCCTTAACCTCACTGAGTCAGATATCTCTACAGCTCATCGTATCTTCTCTACCAGCAAAGATAATCCGCGACCGATCCTGGTGAGATTTACATCACGTCGAGCTAGAAACCTAGTCTTCATGGCCAGAAAATCACTTCGATTGAGTTCTTCACCTCCTATGTCTGTGCCAGTCTACATCAACGAGCACCTTACTAAGCACAACTCTCATATCTACTCCCACGCCAGAAAGCTAGTAAGGGAAAAGAAACTTAACTCTACCTGGACTTCTGGAGGGATTACTTACATCCGCCGTACGTCTGCCCTGGAAGACAAAGCACAGCGGATCCGCCTGATGGAAGACCTGATGGAAGACCTGGGCTAGAAATCAACGACCTAATCCCAGCCTGAACTCATGTACTCCTATTTCTGCGTTTCATAATTTGTGTTAGACTGCAGTTTGCGGTTTCGTTTTGTTGGTGCCGGTGCGCCTGATGTGATTTAACCTTGGAGTTCCACCAAGACCCTCTTAGTTTAGCTAAACCTGAATTATGCACGCATTTGTTTAATGACTTGTACGTTTGCACAAGATGTGGTGATCAATCCCCTTTAAATGTCTGTTATATATGTAATGATGAGATACCTGACCGCTCCTTTACGATTTGTATGAACTGCTCAGTTACTGTGTTCCCATTTAGCCAATTACCTGATGATGCCGACTTAATAAGTTGCATGAATGATGAACTTGATAGCTCATGTACTGATAGGAATGATCTCTGCCTTAATTTATACATGGATACCCATGAGGACCGGCCTTTATTACAAAATAGAGACCTCGACCCAGATGAGCACTATTTCTCAAGTCAGCTTAACAATTGTAGATACAGTACACTTACTGATCTGAGATCTATGACTGTTACTAACCACTTTATATTTATGCACATTAATTGCCGTAGTATACCTGACAAAATTCCTGACATCCAACTTCTGTTAAATCAACTAAATGTCGATGTATTAGCCGTAACCGAGACATGGCTGGATAAAATATCCGTCGACACCATATCAATTCCCGAATATACTTTTGTTCCTAAGTGCAGAGAAACTGGTCGTGATGGTGGTGGTGTAGGATTTTTTGTAAAACATACTGTTCCTTTCCAACTTCTTGATCCTACCTCCGCTAAGCAATCTTGTACTTCCTACGAAAGTTTATTTTTAAGCATTCCTCAGAAAAAAGGTCCCAACTTTGTTTTGGGAACAATTTATAGACCGCCAGGCCAAAGCCTTGATATTTTTAATGATGAATTTAATTCCCTGTTATCTGAATTAACTAAAAAGCATCACAACATTCATCTAGCTGGGGACTATAATATTGATCTATTAAAATATTTGGATCACTCCCCGACAAATTGCTTTATTAATTGTATTACCACGCACCATTTCTTACCTATGGTTACCCGTCCTACTAGAATAACTGGCTCCACTTCAACCCTAATTGACAACATTCTTACTAATGCCCCAACCAGAGTAATTGAAACTGTTATTCTCGCAGCCGACATATCCGACCACCTGCCAGTACTGATACATCTTGACCTTAGTCCATTGTCAAACACTGAATCAACCGTTTACCTCTCACGTAATATAAATGATAGTAATATGGAGCAATTCAAATTTCTTCTATCGGAAATTGACTGGTCATTGGTACTAGACTTGTGTAACCAAAATAGTCCTACTGCTGCCTACGATGTATTTGTTGGTCTATTCAAAGCAGCTTATGACAAGGCATTCCCTTTACTCCCACGCACTAGACATAAGCGTCAATCCTTTAAGCAGCCATGGATGACCAGCGGCCTATTAAAATCATGTAGAACTAAATCAAAACTCTACCTTAAAATGATTAAACACCCTACTGCCGCTAATAAAGCGAAGTATATTAATTACAGAAATAAATTCAAATCGCTTAGAATTAAAACCGAAAAAATTACTATGCCTCAGAATTTAAAAAATACAATAGCGACTTAAAACATACCTGGAAAATTATTAGGTCTATTCTTAACACATCCAATAACAACACAAAAATTGATGAACTATGTATTAACGGTGTTAAAATAACTGACGCAGAAACTATGGCTGAAAGATTCAACTCTTACTTCTCGAGCATTGCTCAAACCCTATCCGACAAAATTCCGGTCTCTCAAAAAAGCTTCCAATCTTATATGATGCCGTCTCTTCCTGATTCCTTTGCCCTAACTTCTACAACCCCTGAGGAGCTTATTTCCATTAATCAGTCTCTCAAACTTACTCATAGCTCTGGCCCTGATGATATAAACCCATACCCTACTAGTGCAATATTAAATCTTCTCGCCACTCCTCTATCAGAAATCATAAACTCCTCTTTTGCCACTGGAATTGTCCCACCTGCCTTGAAAATAGCCAGAGTCACACCAATTTACAAACAGGGTGACAAATCTGAACTAGGCAATTATAGGCCCATATCTGTTTTACCTTATTTTTCTAAACTGATTGAAAGAGCTATGTATAATAGACTGTACGACTACGTTACTAAAATGAAAATCCTATATTTAAACCAACACGGATTTCAGGCTGGACATTCAACTGCAATGTCTCTCTTGAATATCCAAGATAAAATATCGCAAGCTATTGAAAATAAAGAGTATTCTATTGGAATATTTCTCGACCTTTCAAAAGCGTTCGATTCCGTAGATCATAAAATCCTTTTGAAAAAACTAGATAATTATGGAATTCGAGGGTTGCCACTCCTTTGGTTCAAAAATTATCTGGATAATAGACAACAACAGGTCCAATGCAATAATAAAGTATCGAAATTTCGCCTTATTGAATTTGGTGTTCCTCAAGGTTCCATTCTGGGGCCACTATTATTTTTACTTTATATAAATGATCTACCCCATGTTTCTTCTTTATTGCACTTTGAGTTGTTTGCTGATGATTCAAACGTTTTTATCTCACATAAGTCCCACGAAAACCTATTCCAAATTATGAATCTTGAACTACCCCTTGTGGGTGACTGGTTTAAAGCAAACAGACTTTCTCTAAACTTAAGTAAAACATCCTTTATTCTATTTAATTCTCACAGGAAAATCCCCCCTACGCAAACACCCCCACTACTAATTGATGGTGTACTCATTCCTCAAATTACTAAAGTCAATTTTCTTGGTGTCGTGATCGATCAAAACATGACCTGGAATGAACATATTTCTCAAATATCGATCAAATTGGCCAAAAACATAGGTATTTTATCGCGCATTTCATATAAATTACCCATTCACATTTTAACTAACTTGTATTACTCATTAATCCACCCGTACTTAGCATATTGTAATATAGTCTGGGCCTCGAACTACACCTCACGACTTACACACTTGATTATCTTACAGAAAAGAGCCGTTCGAATAATTACTAAATCTGATTATAAGTGTCATACTGCTCAACTTTTCGTCCTCCACGGCATTTTAACATTAGATAAGATTAGAATATTGCAAACTGGTGAATTTATGTTTCGTTATAAACACGGTTTTTTACCTAACACCTTTACTGACTATTTTAAAACTGGCTCCGCCACTCATTCTTACAGTACTAGAACAGCCTCCAATTATAGACCGATTTTTGCTCACACAAACACTCGCAAATTCTCTATTAAGGTAGCTGGTCCTACTGTTTGGAACAATCTTCCTGCCGTCATCGTTAACGCGTCTCATCTCCTCCGATTTAAAAAACTTCTGCGTGCCCACCTACTAACTTTAAATATATAACTGCTTTTAATCTTCTGTTTGTTTATTAAAGAACTTTTCAGCATAAGACAATGCTAATTATGTTATTAATGTTATTATTTCAGTTGTTGCTTAATTCACTCCCAATCCTTAACATTATGTTATCAACCTCCACCTAACAGCACTGGTACATAGGTGGCCCTGCTTAGCGGGACTCTGGTCCCTTTAGGTCCTCCTTTTGTATCCCAACTTAGTATTACTTGAAATATGATGATTTGTTACTGTACTTTTTTTGGGAGCAATAAAAAACCTATGTTATGTTATGTTATAGCGCATTACGTAGTCAAACGTTTGTTAGATTATCCAGTGACAGGCGTTGACCAGAAGAGATTGCTTTCAAGAATAATATTATGCTTAATTAAATTGTAATTACCTGCGTTTGTAATTGTAGGCCAAGGCCTATATTCAAGTAAAGGATACTTATCAACACCGATGACTGTGATTTTTAGAATAGCTGAAAGTATGTCTAGGTAGTAGGTAATCTTGTGAGCACTATCATCCAAATTGTGACTGATGAAAGTGGTAGTTACAGCTTGATTTTTATGAAAACTAGAATTTTAAACACTTCTTCTTCCGGTAATGACTACGATGATTATGATGATGATTACTTTTATGATGACGATAACTGTTCCAGTAGGACGGCCCAGCACACGAGTAGGCACAAGACTCAAGTTGAAGTGCCGCAGCGTGGAACCTGCATATATCCAATGTCCATCGGTCAATTCCCCGGCAAAATACCCCGGATTACCGAGCTCGCATACTCCCCGGGCGTTTCAGTAGGACAATTGGTCCAGACAACTCCGAACATACATGCCATCTTAAGTATAAATTATGTAATCCGTTGGTTCGTATGTGTGTGTGTGTGTGTTTGTGGTGTGTGTGTTTGTGTTTGCAGTGTGGGATTGCTTATGGCGATATCCGTTGAAAAAAGGATAATATAAGTAAGTAAGTAGCGGAATCTATACGGTGTCCCTAAGTAATGGCCTTATCTGCACTATATGTATGACTATAATTATAGATTCCAGATGGATAACCAATCTGCAATCCATGTGTAAAGTATATGCGCAATACAACTGCGCTCTATATGGAATCCATATGTGATTAATTTCAAATCAGGATATATGCGTCATATAGCTCCCACACGGATCAGGTATTAGATTCACATCATTACACAATCAGGGTTCTATATAGAATCTATTTCTCGACTACATCCACTATAAACCTATACGACATTATATTATTATATACATACATACATACATACATACATACATACATACATACATACATACATACATACATACATACATACATACATACATACATACATACATACATACATGCACAATTGCACATATGGGATCTTGTATAATATGGATATAATTATAGGGCTATATGTATATACTATAATTATTGGCTATAGTCCACGTTCGTAATACAAAATAATATTATCTCTATCACTTGAAATTTAAATGTATAATAATCAGTTGTGTGCCGCTATGCCGTAGTAGGCCTACTTTAGCTATTGACTGTACCAGCGTAAAGTGTGCCTGTGTCTGTGTGTGTGCTCTTGTGTGTGTGTGTGTGTGTGTGTGTGTGTACGTGTGTGTGTGTGCTTGTGTGTGTGTTTTGTTTGCGCGTGTGTGTGCGCTCGCTTGCGTCAGTGTGATGCCAGATAGGCCTACTAAGAGCATTCAACCCGGCCCTTCCATCTTCGTAGTTTTACTCGGAGTCGTAGATCTATACGTGCGTCTATATATTTCTGATCTAAAATATGGCTGTCCAGGAGTAATTAGTCGGATTTGTGTCCTTTTGTCTACATCAATAGTATATAGGCTTATGAAACCTGATATTCCGACTTCTTTCCTGCAATTGTTTGATGCACTTACGACATAGATTTGACATGGCATAGAAGTGGGATATACCATATGGCTCTACCATATGTAGGACATATACAGCCCATAAGGGCAAAATTGCCATATGGTTAACATATGTTTATCATATGGCTTTGCTGTTGGGGGTGATGAGACTGAAGTTAGGAGCTATGATTGGTCGGCAATTCAGGTTGAGGCCGACCATGGCCCAATGCGCATGAACGTCGCATACAACTGGCGTGCGCAGTGACCTTATGAATAATGCAAATCAATAATAAGAGGCAGCGCGGTGTTTTTAACTTTGTTTTGAAAGAATCAAGATCGAGTTTGCTGGTCAAATAAATAATAATTAATTTCAATCAAAATTAAGATAATGGCTGACTATAATTATCGCGAAGCTCCTGAATTCAACGACGTCAGACACGAACAAATTAAACGCACTATTGCAAGATTATCTACTGACAACCGATGATGATCGGGAAAATCCCGTCGGACAACTTTGGATGCATTTTTCTCCGTTAAACAGTTTTCATACATCCATGTAGTTTCTTAGCTATAACTTTGGTTATGATTGAGCTAGAATTATAATTTTGCTATTGTTATATAGAGGAGGTGTTCCTCTTTAAAATGGTGTATTTTACTCCAAAAGTCAAAAATCCGACTTGCGACTGGTTTTGTGCAGATGGGTCACATTTATATTTTAAAATCGCGTCAATAATAATCTCATCTGGCGTAGGAGCGTTGCGAGAGGTACCGAGTTCGAGCACGGCCTTCTAAATATAGAAGGTCAGCTACTAGATCATAATTATCTCCATGTTATTACGTGCCAAACGGAGGCCCATGCAACAAGTTTACTACGCTTACAAGATAAAACGCGCTAGTTTTAAATTTACTCATATTTAAAATACGTTGTTGCTCGGTCACTTTAAAATGCTTCGGTTATACTGATTAAAACTGTTGTTTTCGGTTTGCTGCGAGTCTGCTGGTTGTCCTTGTTGCAACCGTTCCCGCTGTCGTTGTTGCTCAAATGGACGTTCTCGTATTTAGCCTACTGTTGACTGTCCCGTGGTTGAGAAAACAACGGTTGTCGTTGTTCACCTGATGGTTGTTCTGTGTTCTGATCGCTTTCCTGTGGTTGATGCAACAGCGGTTGTCGCTGATGTTCATCGTATAGCTGTTGCTGTCGACGTTGTATAATTAATTGTTTTGCCGAGATAGTGTGGCTGACAAGGTCAATAGGGTCACCCTGCAACATATTATTTAATTACGTAATTATATTTCCATTCGTAGCCGTAATTTCTGTCTAACGATACTATTATTATATCCAGGCTTTACTGTACACTGGCACCAGCCGAGAAGTGGCAATGGCCGAGATTTTGTTAAATGTATACACGTAATTTGATGACACTGTGCCATAACTTGAATGATCAGCGTCGCATTCCTCCTCCATCTAGGGACTGGCACCAACCGATGGGAGGTAACTTTCGATTGTTTGTGACCATTCTGTGGCCTCCAAAGACCGATAATGTCGACCATTCCTATGACTTGAAAGCATTAACCCATTTCTTGAGAAATACTATGCCACACAACACCACATCAAACTATACCATACCATGACAAACCACATCAAATCCATCTGTGTGTGTGTGTGTGTGTGAGAGAGAGAGAGAGAGAGAGAGAGTGTATGCAGACAGACAGAGAGAGAGACAGATGCAGAGACAGAGAGAGAGAGAGAGAGAGATAGAGACAGACAGACAGCAGACAGACAGACAGACAGACAGAGAGAGAGTCAGAGAGAGACAGAGAGAGAGAGAGAGAGAGAGAGAGAGAGAGCGTGTGTGCGTGTCTTTGTCTAGCTCTATTTCTCTCTACTTCTTGAATTAGACCAAAAATGTTAACTAGATCAGAACATCAAAACCGCAACAGAAAAAAGAAACGCGATTAGAAAGAAAGACAAAAAAGATCAACAAAATCAAGAATATAGAAAAACAATCGCTAGATGGCTCCAGTGGACTCGTAACTACAGGACAGTAAAGCAGCTGATCGGTTAGGTACTGTTTAACGACGCTGTGTCATAATGAAGATAATTAATGTCGCCCTCCTCGTTTACACATGCTTCAGACTGGCACCACCAGATGGTAGGCAGTTTTTCCATTGTTTATCACCATTTTGTAGTCAACAAAGTCCGTGAAGGTCGACCTTCTCTATGAGTAAGATTTGTCAGAGTGACACTAAACGATTAGCCTAAACCCAATGTTTTTATTATATCCCCAGATGATGCGTGATAAAGGTGTCTAAGACGAGTACTGCATCATTAATTGGTTAGCGACACCTTGTGGCTACCATGGCCAATTACATCGCCCTTTAACTAATATTCTAATTAGATACATTTTCAATGAGTTCGGTGTGAGCGACTAATGGGCGACTACTATATTCAAGCGTATGCCCTTGTAGGAGCAAATATGATAAGTTTTCGACAAATTTCTACCAAACGAGGTCGTGAAACATCAAGATTAAGACGTAATCCAATAATTCGAACGCGTAAAATATTAAAGATGCACGGATATTGGTTAAATTCCACAGTGGATGATGGAAATATTGATACAGTTGGAACAAGTTGGACGAGGAAATTGTTGCTGCGGACTCGGTGATGGGCTTCAAGAAGAGGCTCACTAAGATTGGATACTACGTCAAGATGCATTGTATAAGACTTGAGAGAGTGGCTCCGACACAGATGGAAGTCTTCTGAGCCACTATAAACCTTGTTATGTTATGTTATGTTATACTCAGATTCTTATCTAAGCGAGTACATTAAACGCTGTGAGTTACCACATGAAATACAACAATTGGACACCTTTTATTAGATAATGTCCTTGTACTATGATAATCGCGAATTGCGTTCAATTAGATAATGTCCTTGTACTATGATAATCGCGAATTGCGTTCAATTAGATAATGTCCTTGTACTATGATAATCGCGAATTGCGTTCAATTAGATAATGTCCTTGTACTATGATAATCGCGAATTGCGTTCAATTAGATAATGTCCTTGTACTATGATAATCGCGAATTGCGTTCAATTAGATAATGTCCTTGTACTATGATAATCGCGAATTGCGTTCAATTAGATAATAGGGTGGATCGAATGCATATGGTAAAAACCTTTTTCTTAAATAACTAAATTTAATAGTGGGCAAAAGTTGCCTATTGGTATGACAAACACACAGTAAAAATTTGGTAATTATTGTGCATCATCTTGAGGGTCCCCAAGGACTGTGAAGTTTTACTATATGGGACTTATAATTATGTGCATGAGAAATATTATGGATTATCGTGAATCATCAGACGTGACAACGTCTCGTATTACATGTAACAAATCATAGAATACATATATAGCATGTAACAATGTAACGATCTATAAAATCATTACTTGAGGTTATTTATAGAATTGCTTGTGTCCGCCTCCTGAGACCTCTAGCGATAGAAAATTGCGAGCCGATGAAACGATGGTGTCGTGCTTGGCCTCGGTAGTTACGCCGCTAGATGCAATATATATTGGAATTTTCCTTCAGCAACTGTTCACGTGCTAGTCATGCCTGATACAGCAGCAGGACCACTGACTCATCCCCTACGTCATCGATTCCCTGTCTCATTTTTGTGTCCATATAAGGATAGCAGTTGGAGGCTAGCTCCCGATTGGTTGAACTGTCTAATAAGCGTCCCTGTCTGTATTAAAATTTGTCACTTGCCGCCGAGACGTCCTAGAGGGTGGACCACGTAATGTTAGATTACATGGAGTCGTCGTCTTCAAGTCGTCCAGGAGATTAAGTCTTCTTGAGTCACCGTTTCCACGTAGATTAGATAAGGAATGGAGAAATAAGGAATTAGCCTCTTCCTAGAATCTAGATTGCCCCTATAGAAATTTAATGTAGAAACGAATAAGATTGGAATATTTTCGTCGATCGTCTGAATTGCGAGGAATTGTACACTCGTAACCTGAGATTATCGTTTTCGCTGGGTTATCTTCTGTCATCGTAACTTATCTTCGCACTTGGATTAATGATCATATCTTTTGTTTCGAACAGGGGTAAATAACCACCTTTTTACTTTAAAACTAACTGTAATTGCAAGTCGCTGCCAGTAGAAACTGTGTAGGATAAACTGTAACTCTATAGGTTGAACTGATTTGATTTGTTTGAATTGTAAAGCATAATTGAAACTGTTGTTGCATAAACTCTAATCATAATTTCTAAATATGTCTCGTGAGTCTGTACACTCGTGGAAAGAAGGTGAGCAAGGTGATGTCAGGCCTCTTTCACCGGAAGTGTTTCGAGCCTCTATTCTTGAACGCATGTTAGAGAGTATGGAAAAGATGACAGCTGGACAAAAGGATTTAACTGACGGACAAAAGGATTTAACTGACGGACAAAATAAACTGGAAAACCGACTCACTGATGGACAAAATAAACTAAATGACCGACTCACTGATGGACAAGACAAGATGGATAGGAGATTTACGGACCTGTTTGAAGGACAGTCTGAATTGTCTAGAAACCAGTCTGAATTGTCTAGAAACCAGTCTGAATTGTCTAGATCCCACTTTGAATTGTCTAGGAACCAATCTGAAATGTCTGAAGCTCAGTCTGAATTGGCAAGATCTCAATCTGAAATACAAAGAGATCAGAGAAGTCTGTTGAATAGGATAGAATCCTTAGAAGCAGATATACAAGAGTAAGTAAGGAAGTGAGTACCATTACGAACCCTGACTTTTCGGAACCTCAACCGAAAGTTGCCGAACTCTCTTCCGCCGCAGCCTTACCCTTGGAAACCTTCGTCAAGAAACCTATATTAACAGAATCGGATGGATTTGAACCCGATACTCTAGGCCCACGCAGAAGCACTAGATTAAAGGACCGCCCACAACCTGATTACCGTTTCCCTGTGAAACCTGGGTTTAGAACGGAAACTGGGGCCAGACCTAAAGACTACTCTACATTATCGAACATCAACAGAACTCAAATCTCACTTCAAAACGTTACCTCTCCTTTACATAAACCGCCTGTAGTAGCGCACAGTCGGGGAGGAGATGGGGAACATCACATTGGCGGCGCTGGATGGAATATGTTTGATGTTCGATCTGTAGACGTAGATTCAGAAGATGGAGAAGTCAGTGAAGCTAGATTCAGAAGCGAAACTGACATACAGAGATCTAATGTAAGATTTGAACGAGATGTAGATGTAGAATCTTTGCATAGTTCTGTAGATCATGAAATTGATAATCTAGAACAAGATAAATTGAGAATAATGAATAACAATGGCAGGGAAATGCAATTACAAAGGGATTTTGGGGTTGAAAATTTGGAAAATGAGAAATTTGTCAGAGGAATGGATACCCAATTATTCGGTAGAGGGCTCCAAAATCAAACCAATTTGAGTGATGCTAATCGACCCATTGTATCGCCTTTGCCTCATTCTGCCTCTGAATCTCGACGTCAACCCGGGATTACTGAATCAAACCTGGATTATGAATCGAGAATACAATTTCGTCGACCCACTTCTGTTCCACTCGACGCTCAATCGCTCAGAAATCCTTTCGAATCGGAAATTTCGTCGCAAAGGAATATGCCTGATCGTGACCTCTTACGAATGTCACATGCCTCCGTCGTTCATTCACATGCCTTCGTCGGTCATTCTCAAGCCTCAGAAGAAATGAATCGAAGACAACCAATTTCGCATTCCTTCGCTCAACCGGATAATTTCTTAACCAGCCTGCCTCTTAATCGCTACGAAGCAACGCCGAGAATCGACAGATTGATGTTACCTTCGTACGCATCCAATTTTCCAGAACCATACAGAATTCCAGGAACTTATTCTTCATTTGATAGATGGCCTTCCTATGCCTATGATTTCAACCAGAGAACATGCTTAGGTGCTCAGCCATATGGATTTGAAAGAAAACTTGAACCGTGGAGTTTATCATCTGAGCCAACCAGAATAAATCGAAGCGAAGAAATGACAATGAGAGAGCAGAAATCGTCGTCCATTGAAACTAAGGTCTACACTTCTCCTCCGCAGCAACCAAAAATTTCAGTGGCAACTCAAACAAATATATCCACAACTGCAACTGCTACCACGGCTGAAATTAATCTCGCACCTGATCCGCCTATACCTCCGCCTGTGTCTACAAAGAATTCGGATACGAAAACGACATCTTTTCCTCTCGCCTCTTCATCGTCGTCAGCTTCTTCGCCAGAGAAATCAAGGAGCACAATCAAACTTGAAAAATTCAGTGGAAAAGAACAATTGGAGCCATTTATTCGGAAATTTAAAATAGCCAGTCGAAATAACATGTGGACAGAATCAGAGAAATTGAATCATCTCTTTTGTTCTTTGTCTGGGCAAGCTGAACAAATCTTATGGGATAGAGATGCTGAATTGTTCACCACCGCTGATGAATTGATCGAAAGACTTAGATCTCGTTTTGGCAATGCAGAACAAACCGCATTGTTTCAAACCCAACTGGATAATCGCAGACAAAAAGAATCCGAGGATATGGGAACAGTGGCTCAGGATATTAGACGCCTTGTTTCTTTAGCCTATCCAGGTCCATCCTCAATTCACCTGGAAACATTAGCAACACGTGCCTTCTTGAACGCTCTCTATGATCAATCTTTAGCCTTACGTGTTCGTGAATTAGAGCCTACTTCCTTGGACAGTGCCTTTAAACTCGCAACTCGTTTGGAAGCCTATAGAAAAGCAGCGCTAGATAAACCTGGAAATATGAATCGTCATCCCGCAAGAACTCAGATGATTAAAGAACCGGATTCAAACCTGAAGGAGGTTATACAACGATTGGATCGCCTGGAGAAAGCCGAGAAAGCACGGATACCGCCGCTGATACCAGGAATTCATCCCTATTATCCTCCTGTCTGTCCTCCCTACCTTCCTCCTCCTCCTCCTCCGCCTCAACTGAACGGTAACCAAGGGAACTGGAACGTGAATAGAGGAAGACAAAGGACTCAACCTGCTTTTAATCAGAAACGCCGTTGTTACATTTGTTCCTCTGGATTTCATCTCCAAAAGGATTGCCCACACCGAGAAACGCCGAGTGATGACGTGATGCCAAACCAGAATGCAAATGAACCTGTGACGTCATACCACATTTTAGGAAGTGACAATGCATATCTCCCGATTTCGATTTATGGTCGCAAGGTGCTGGCTTTACTTGATTCAGGTTCGCAATTATCCTTAATTCCATATAAGATGATCCACTCGAAAGATCTGAAACCATCAGACCAAACCGTTTTTGCAGCAAACGGATCGGAAATTTCGATAGAGGGCGAGATTTTGCTTCCATGTAGACTTGGAGACTTCTACTTCGAGACCAGATGCCTCGTGACTAAACAATTGGATGATTTTATTCTTGGATTATCCTGGTTGGAAGAACATGGATCTCATTGGGACTTTACGAAAAGGCAGATCTGGATTAATGATCAACCGTACTCCGTTGAAAGACGCCCCGGTCCCACACGCTGTCGAAGGATTGCCACCACACGTGATGTAGAGGTCCCTCCATACTCGGAAATGAATATTGAAGCCTACGCCATCTTGCCAAACCTCCAAGCAAATAAATCCCAATGGGCCACCCAACCTACTGTGTTAGAGACAGGAATAATATTCGCGGGCACACTTCTTCCTGAGAGAGAAACGGACTTGACTGTACGGATATTGAATCCAACCGATAAAGTGATTCAATTAAGAAAAGGCATCAGATGTGAATTGGAAGAGATCACGCTCCTAGAACAGAAGCGAACTGAACAAGAACAGATGATGTGTAAGGCAGTGACCACAGTCTCTCCCGAAGAAGTGGAAGCTGTCATGGCACCTTTATGGAATAATATTGCAGAAGGAGTTCCGCTGGAAATGAAAGAAAAGCTCCGCTCTCTTTTGATGAAATATCGCTCAGCATTTTCAATTAATGAGTGGGACTTGGGATTTACGGATGTACTCCAGCATACCATAGAAACTGGACAAGAAACTCCTGTTAGACAAGCCTTACGAAGACAACCGCTGGTCTTACTTCCTGTTATAGACGAACAGGTGGAGCTGATGCTGCAACAAGACTTGATTGAACCGTCTATTTCTCCGTGGTCTTCTAACGTGGTTATGGTGCAAAAGAAGGATGGAACCCCGCGCTTCTGTGTGGATTATCGGGCTCTGAATAATAAAACACAGAAGGACGCTTTTCCACTTCCGCTCATCAGTGAATGTCTGGATACGCTAGGTGGCGCCAGCTGGTTTAGCACTTTCGACTTGAGAGCGGGATATCATCAGGTGGCTGTGCATCCGCAAGATCGTCCCAAAACTGCATTCGTAACCAGGAGAGGTAGCTATCAATTTAAGGTTTTACCTTTCGGCCTAACTAACAGCCCTAGTTCTTTCAGCAGACTAATGAGCTTAGTCCTGTCTGGCCTCAATTTCGCCATCTGCCTTGTGTATTTGGACGATATAATTATTTTTGCATCTGATTTGGAAACCCACCTGGATCGCTTGGAACATGTTCTTGCACGCTTGTCCGCTGTTAATCTGAAACTAAAACCCTCCAAGTGTCATCTACTGCAAACTCATGTACTTTTCTTGGGACATGTAATTAGTGCGGAAGGTGTCGCCACTGACCCGAAGAAAATAGAAGCTGTGGAGACTTGGCCAACACCGACTAAATTGAAGGAAGTTCGTGCATTCTTGGGACTCTGTTCTTATTACAGAAAGTTCGTTCCGGATTTCGCCCAAATAGCCAGACCTCTTCATGCGTTAACCAAGAAAGGAACTCGCTTTGATTGGACAGATGATTGTAATGGTGCTTTCAGACAGCTGAAAAATAAATTGACAGAGGCGCCAGTGCTCACTCTACCAAACGACACAGGAACTTTTGTGTTAGATACGGACGCATCCGGAGAATCAATTGGAGCCGTGCTGTCGCAAATACAGGATAACCAGGAACGAGTCATTTCTTACGGTAGCAGAATTTGTTCCCAGGCAGAACAGAATTATGACGTCACAAAAAGAGAATTGCTTGCTATTGTATACTTTTTGAAAGTCTACAGACCCTATTTGCTGGGACGGAAATTTTTATTGAGGACGGATCACTCTGCGCTTCAATGGCTCCGTCGGACACCTCTTCCCATCGGACAGCAAGCGAGATGGCTAACAGTCATCGAAGAATTCAACTTTGACGTGAAACACCGAGCTGGAACCGCCCATACCAATGCTGATGCTTTATCGCGACGTCCTCATCCAGTGTGTGCAATCCGAGACAGGCCTACACGGGACAGTGGAATTAGAAATTTGCCGAGTGACTGGTCTCATTCGAAAATTGCGGAGGAACAAAAGGCTGACCCAGATTTGGGCTGGGTTATTCAACGGAAAATGGAGACCGACACTATGCCGTCACATGAAGAAATCAGAGGGCTAAGTCCCGTCATTAAGATTTTGGTAGCTCAGTGGCCTCAATTAGACGTGCATGGAGGACTGCTAACAAGAAGATGGGTGAATGCAGAAGACAATAGCGTTCGCTGGCACCAACTAATTCCACCACCGGACCGTCGGACCACTTTGATCAACCTCGCTCACGAAGGAATGACGGGCGGCCATCTTGGGATTCGTCGTACGTCTGCCCAAGTACAGCGACGCGCATACTGGCCGGGTTGGAGGGAAGATGTCCAACTTCAGCTGCTGCGATGCATCCCCTGCGCCCGATATCTGAGAGGAAGACCTCCACGTCAAGGCTTTCTTCAAAACATGGTCGTTGGCGCTCCTTTGGAATGCATTTCCTTAGACTTGACAGGTCCACACATCCCTTCCAGTCAAGGATATCGATACCTGCTTACGGTGATCGATCACTTCAGTCGCTGGGCTGAAGCTTATCCGGTGAGAAATCAGGAGGCTCTGACCGTGGCCAAAGTTCTAATGGACCAATGGATCGCCCGCTTCGGATGTCCACTCCAGATCTTAACCGATCAAGGTTCGTGTTTTGAGGCTGCCTTATTCCAGGATCTCTGTCGCCTGCTCCAGATAGACAAGGTGCGAACGTCTCCTTACAAGCCGTCAACCAATGGGATGATCGAACGCTTTCATCGAACCCTGAACTCCATGATCGGAAAAGTCATCGCAGAAAATCAACGGGATTGGCCCACTCACATACCTACTATTATGGCTGCCTATCGGGCGAGTAAACATGAAAGTACGGGTTTTACTCCAAATAAGTTGTTTTTGTCTAGAGAAGTTTGTGCTCCTATTGATCTTGTATTGGGTGATTGCTTTGTAGAGAAGGAAGATTTAAATTGTCATGAATATGTCTATGAAACAGGAAAGAGAATGCAGACTGCTTTTGCCTTAGCCAGAGAATGTATGCAGACCCAAGCTGAGACCAGAGCTTTTCGCTATGACATGAGAGTTCGTCCTAAAACTTTTGAGATTGGCCAGTTAGTGTGGTATTATTATCCCAGGCATAGAAGCATGATAAAGGATAAATGGGCTAGTTGGTATATTGGTCCTTTCAAGATTGTAGATAAGATAGGTCCTGTTCTGTTTAAGATAAAGAAATCTCCTCGAGCCCAAGCTAAAGCCGTGTACATTGATAAGTTGAAATTGTATGTCGGAGATGTCCCTGATGTTTGGAAAGAGAGAGTGACTCCTGATGAACCTGATTTGGATTTGAACCTGCCTCTGGTAACTGATATTGAAACTGTTGACCAGCCACAACTGATAGATCGTCCCAGACGTGTTATTCGTCCACCTGTAAGATTTGGTTTTGATGATTAGTAAGTCATTGCTATAGTATTGTCTGTTTTGCTGTGTTAGTGGAAATATTGAGACTGCACTGCTTAAATTTTGATTGTAGTTTTGCGTTGCATTGCCTAGTATTGCATTGAGATTGCTAGAGACTTTTTGGATTAATTGTAGATTAACGGTTGATATTGTTTGATGCTGTGTACGTTAGCTAGCCATTTGCAATGTTAAGATGCTAAGATATTTGTATATTAGGATTTTCCAGGAACTAGCTGAAGGTTCTTACTTACAGAAAATTCTGCCGAACCTAGTCGTCATAATTTTCGTCCCGTGCCCGGTGAGAGTGTAACGATCTATAAAATCATTACTTGAGGTTATTTATAGAATTGCTTGTGTCCGCCTCCTGAGACCTCTAGCGATAGAAAATTGCGAGCCGATGAAACGATGGTGTCGTGCTTGGCCTCGGTAGTTACGCCGCTAGATGCAATATATATTGGAATTTTCCTTCAGCAACTGTTCACGTGCTAGTCATGCCTGATACAGCAGCAGGACCACTGACTCATCCCCTACGTCATCGATTCCCTGTCTCATTTTTGTGTCCATATAAGGATAGCAGTTGGAGGCTAGCTCCCGATTGGTTGAACTGTCTAATAAGCGTCCCTGTCTGTATTAAAATTTGTCACTTGCCGCCGAGACGTCCTAGAGGGTGGACCACGTAATGTTAGATTACATGGAGTCGTCGTCTTCAAGTCGTCCAGGAGATTAAGTCTTCTTGAGTCACCGTTTCCACGTAGATTAGATAAGGAATGGAGAAATAAGGAATTAGCCTCTTCCTAGAATCTAGATTGCCCCTATAGAAATTTAATGTAGAAACGAATAAGATTGGAATATTTTCGTCGATCGTCTGAATTGCGAGGAATTGTACACTCGTAACCTGAGATTATCGTTTTCGCTGGGTTATCTTCTGTCATCGTAACTTATCTTCGCACTTGGATTAATGATCATATCTTTTGTTTCGAACAGGGGTAAATAACCACCTTTTTACTTTAAAACTAACTGTAATTGCAAGTCGCTGCCAGTAGAAACTGTGTAGGATAAACTGTAACTCTATAGGTTGAACTGATTTGATTTGTTTGAATTGTAAAGCATAATTGAAACTGTTGTTGCATAAACTCTAATCATAATTTCTAAATATGTCTCGTGAGTCTGTACACTCGTGGAAAGAAGGTGAGCAAGGTGATGTCAGGCCTCTTTCACCGGAAGTGTTTCGAGCCTCTATTCTTGAACGCATGTTAGAGAGTATGGAAAAGATGACAGCTGGACAAAAGGATTTAACTGACGGACAAAAGGATTTAACTGACGGACAAAATAAACTGGAAAACCGACTCACTGATGGACAAAATAAACTAAATGACCGACTCACTGAGGGACAAGACAAGATGGATAGGAGATTTACGGACCTGTTTGAAGGACAGTCTGAATTGTCTAGAAACCAGTCTGAATTGTCTAGAAACCAGTCTGAATTGTCTAGATCCCACTTTGAATTGTCTAGGAACCAATCTGAAATGTCTGAAGCTCAGTCTGAATTGGCAAGATCTCAATCTGAAATACAAAGAGATCAGAGAAGTCTGTGGAATAGAATAGAATTCCTAGAAACAAATAGACAAGTAGTAAGTAAGGAAGTGAGTACCATTACGAACCCTGACTTTTCGGAACCTCAACCGGAAGTTGCCGAACTCTCTTCCGCCGCAGCCTTACCCTTGGAAACCTTCGTCAAGAAACCTATATTAACCGAATCGGATGGATTTGAACCCGATACTCTAGGCCCACGCAGAAGCACTAGATTAAAGAACCGCCCACAACCTGATTACCGTTTCCCTGTGAAACCTGGGTTTAGAACGGAAACTGGGGCCAGACCTAAAGACTACTCTACATTATCGAACATCAACAGAACTCAAATCTCACTTCAAAACGTTACCTCTCCTTTACATAAACCGCCTGTAGTAGCGCACAGTCGGGGAGGAGATGGGGAACCTCACAACAAATCATAGAATACATTTTTATGCTTAACTAAAATGCACAAATGTCTCGATAATCAGATTTTGTATTAAACTTTGGCATTATCAATCGAGATTCTAGCAGGGGTTTGATCTCGCGATTTTGCGCTACACACCGCTGCTGGCGATTTAGTAACTAGCTTTACACAGCGTTCCACAGCCGAGTATGACAAGGTAACTTAGGAAGGTTAGCTATTGGTGGTTCACCGCTTGTCACAAATACTTTCACATGTTCCTCCGAAATGTCAGTCGTCAGCGGCGGTTCAGTTATGTGTGAATTTTGCCAGACGATCAAGTGGTAGACATCTCGTGCGTCAAACCTGAGTTCTGGTACTTTGAATTGTTGCACAGCTGATGTTCGAGTTGACGAACATGCCTTAAGAATGCGACAAATTCCGAATTCGCGTACGTGCTAATGATTTGTCTGTAATCATGAAGAGAAGTAGGTTTTCCGGTTGAGCAAAATAGGCATTCCGCTGTATAACAGGATCGACAATACGGTTCTGTTCAACTGTAAGATAACGGGACAGATGGACGGTGCAGAGCAAATGTCTTGCACCATCTTTGCACGACGGCTTAACCTTGATACTGAACCACCTTGACTTGTTGCTGTGTGCCAACAAGATTTTTCAATAAACGAATATACCACAATACGAAGTACGCTGCAAGAATCTGCAAGTTGGCTGACGGTTCAGCTGTTGTGATGTACTAACGGAGAAGTCGATTCGCAGTTGTAAGCCACCTTGAGTTATTCAATTTTCAGGGGTTTCGTTCAGATAAGTCATGGCTGTCATGTGGGCAGTAGGGCCTAACCTTCGGAAACAGCGTTGGTTATTTCCCACAGATATTTCTGGTCTGTACTGAGTTCCTTCTCCAACCCTTCCCCGTTGACATTATTGCCGTCGCATCCAACTGCAATCAACTTTCGATAGATATTTGGTTTTCACTCAGGTACTCAACAATGCTCGATTTCAAGCACTCAGCTGAACCACCTTTGGATGTAACATGACCAAGTTATGCCGAGCCTGCTTCTCTGATCAATGACAAATGGTGCTCTATAAAATGTCGTCAATGAAAGCGTGCGCCTTCTTTTCTTATGATCTTAGTTTTTTTTCTTTTCGCCCGTTACAGAATAGATAAAAAACAAGAAATAGGCCTAAATAGCATAGATATAAAAGTAGTAGAATACACTAAGTGCTAGCCAAACATATTCTAATAAATCTAGATTATACCAACTGTCACACGATGCAACAATTGCAAGGAATGAACAGAACTTAATTTAAAACTGCACGCGAACCGTTCCTTTTTGCCATTCGAGCGCAGACGATTTTTGATCTCGTTGGGGACCCTCAAGATGTTGTCCAAATTTTAAATAATTTTACACAGTTATTAACGTATAGGCCTACTAAAGGCAACTTTTGCTCACTATTAATAACTGATACGAAAGAAAAAATTTTTCGATCCACTTTTATTAGATAATGTCCTTGTACTATGATAATCGCGAATTGCGTTCAATTAGATAATGTCCTTGTACTATGATAATCGCGAATTGCGTTCAATTAGATAATGCAGCTGTAGCTATGATAATCAGCGGAATTGCGTTCGCATGCGGCCCGCCGGCAGGTTCTAAGTGGCCCGCCGCAGCTCGCCTAATTATTTGCAATTTCTGTTAACCCTAGGGCTACCAAGCTTTTTGTAACACGGACTACCAAGGGATTTCGTGTTTGGTTTCACATATCATAACTTGTAATATAGCATTGGATTCAGCATTCATTTCTGCACAGAATGGTATATTTAGTTGTACATTATGTGAATGCACCTCGAAATTACATCACTTTTAACAATGGAACCCATTAATTAGTGATATTTTATATTATTGCGTACATTTTTTACTTTTGGATAAACAAATATAAGATTATGTGTGTTTTGAAACTGATCTATGTATAAAAGATACACACAATCATCCCTACACATGTTTATATAGAATAAATGTACATCCATACATATATATCCATACATATATATCGGTTTACGTTGTAATGCCGAATTCAGCCATTTTCACACAGATTACGCGTATTATTATTTACTTTGATCACTTCCGGTATTCAAAAGACAAAGATGTAGGTATGCAAATGAAGCCCTACATTCCCTCTAAAGAGTGATATCTTTTTTTCTCTTCCAGGAAGACAAACGAATACGCTACAGACAAAGAACTAAGGGGAAAGTGCTTCCATTCAGCCATTTTTCACGCATATTACGCGTATTATTATTTATTTTGAACACTTCCTGTCATCAAAAAACAAATTAATCAGTATGAAAAAATAGCACTACGTGTCCTCTATGCAACGGCATAATTTATTTCTTTTCAAAATAAATTATGAATACGTTATAATCGAAAAAACATGAAAAATGTGTGAAAGTGTAACCTATTTTCATACATTTTAATTTATTTTGAGCACTTCCGGTTGTCTCAGGTCAACTCAGTGACCATAGAAATATAGCCCCACATTCCCTCTATAGAATGGTATAATTTGTGTCTCTTAATGTTAAATGACGGATAAGATATAGTCGAAAATCTAGGGGTGGTGGTATCCACCCCCCTGGTACCTCGGGTATATTGGGTATAACTTTTGAACGGTGTGAGATATCATCTCACATTTTACCTCAAAACGTGTGTAAATGAACCCCCTACAGCTACCTAAAAGATCAAATTTTGATTCCATACTGAAAAAGTTTGAGATGAAAAAACCTAGGGGGGTGGCAACCACCCCCCTTCCCTTGGTAGCCAGAGGGTTAAAATGAAGTAAAAGACAGTCACTGGCCTACTTGCATAGCTACTCGTTCGTATATTGGCTTATCATTTGACAATGTGTACACAAACTTCAGTTCCCAAGACGCATTCATTATCCACTGATCAACAAGAATTTTGCTGCTGGGATTCTAACACCTGTTCCTAACTAAATTTAATATGCTGATTCCAAATCCGGAAACCGTTTTTGTCTATCACGTCCAGTTTTTAAGTTATAAAGTTTTTCGGATTCTTTCAGTTTTATACGCCTACAGTAACACTGGGCAACAACAACAAAAATTTTTTGCTACTCAGAACTTTAGAGCTGTTCTTGGCTAAATTTTGGGCGCTGATTTCAAAATTATGAAATCGAAATTTGTCTAGCACGTCAGGTTTTTTTAGGTACGCATAAGTGAGGTTCTACACAATTGCGGATTCTCAAGTTCTCAACTCATAGGCCTACTATCAGTGAAAACACAGAATAAAAAATGTATGAGGCATTTGCTTTTGTGCTTGCTCTCAACTAAATGTTGGATGCTGATTTGAAATATGAAATTGAAATTTGGCTAGCACGTCAGGTTTTTTAGGTACGCATCGCATAGTTCATACTGCAAATGTACCGTATTAATTTGCGGTTATGTAGAACCTCACTGTTGCGTACCTAAAAAACCTGACATGCTAGCTAAATTTTGATTTCATATTTGAAATCAGCATCCAAACTTTAGCTAGGAACAAGCACAAAATCCAATTCTTCATACATTTTTAATATACTTTTCATTTGCTGATAGTTGGAGTTGAGAATTCGCAATTCCGTGGAACCTCACCGATGGTTACCTGAAAAACCTGACGTGATAGCCAAATTTCAATTTCATATTTGAAATCAGCACCCTAAAATTGAGCTAAGAACAAGCGCAAAAGCAATGTCCGATACATTTTTAATACTTTACTTTCTCTGATAGTATGAGTTGAGAGTTCGCAATTGTGTAGAACCTCACCTCTGCGTACCTAAAAAACCTGACGTGATAGCCAAATTTCGATTTCATATTTGAAATCAGCGCCCCAAATTTAGCTAAGAACAGTTCTAAAGTTCTGAGAAGCAAACAAAAAATATTATTTTGTTGGTCAGTGTTATGATAACTCCATAATTAATTATAATACAGTAAATAATTTTCAATAAATTTTAGTTGCTGCTTTTGAGTTGACTGGTGCGGCCCTCGGTTTCAAAAATTACTTCTTCTGTGGCCCGCGGTGTCAAAAAGGTTGGACAGCACTGATTATTAGATAATGTCCTTGTACTATGATAATCGCGAATTGCGTTCAATTAGATAATGTCCTTGTACTATGATAATCGCGAATTGCGTTCAATTAGATAATGTCCTTGTACTATGATAATCGCGAATTGCGTTCAATTAGATAATGTCCTTGTACTATGATAATCGCGAATTGCGTTCAATTAGATAATGTCCTTGTACTATGATAATCGCGAATTGCGTTCAATTAGATAATGTCCTTGTACTATGATAATCGCGAATTGCGTTCAATTAACGCCAGAAGAGCTGTAATATGCCAAAACTAATCTTTGCCTATGTTGTCATAAGCTGCCGTTAAACTGTGGACACACACACAATTAACGCCACTCCCCTACCTGTGGTAGTGCTAGTCCCAAGCCTGAAGAAAGGAGGAGGGCGACACTAATCATCTTCGTTATGACACATTGTCGTTAAACAGCAACCAGTGTTCAATTAAAAAGGGTATGGTTTAGCGGGGCATAATTACTCGGTGAATCTTCTGGATTCACCATCATAGGAACATTTCGTCACTCTGAATAGGGACTTACACGGTCAGATTGGAACAGAGAGGAAGCAGGTGATCCACGTTGCACGGACCTACGCTTTTAGGAGCCCTATTCTGCGTGAAAGAGAGTCAAAGGGAAAAGTGATCCTTTCGCATAAAGATTAATGCAGCTAAAAACCTTTTTCTCTTCTTATCAGTGGTGTAGTGGGGAACGTGGGGGAACGCCGTTCCCCCACTTTTTCTCACACTATGCTAAATTCTTGCAATATTGCACTTTTTGCTTACTTCAATATACAGGCGTTCCCCCACTTCATTTTTAGGACTACACTACTGCTTTTATTCTTTCTCTTCCGTCAGATGTGTTCCGACGATGTCTCCATTTCTATCTGTCTCTGATAGTATGATCCAGGACTGTTCTCATGTCCATGCGTTTTTTCTGCAAAATCTTCTCTCAGGTTTATCATCCGTACATACTGTTTTGTAATCATCCTGCATTGTGTCAATTTGAAATTAAACGACGATTATTATTATTGTTTTTATGGTGTAGTGGTCAGAGCGCAGGACTGTCTGGTCCGTATAGTCGGGGGTTTCAAATTACAGGCCATGGCAGAAATTTCTTTCCAAATGCCCGCTCCACTTGTGTCCTGTTACAGGCAGGCAATGCCACAACATTGAGTACACTGTCAGTGAGAAGATCAAAGCTGCTGAATCATCTTATAACACATCTGCATATTCCGTTGCATTGGCTTCATGTTCATCAAAGGATTTAGCCTAATGGTATATCAAATTGCGTCTCGTAGTTTAAAAAGCACTGAGCTCTGGCCGCTAGGTAGCGTTAAACTCTCGATAATGCTCTGCCCTCCTTAGACACCTTTAATACGTCTTCCATTGGTCGTATAAATTCGTCATTCGCGTATTGAGCTGTAATATGCCAAAACTAATCTTTGTCGGCGGCAACGGCCAATGTTGTCATAAGCTGCCGTTAAACTGTGGACACATAAAATGAGCTGTAATATGCCAAAACTAATCTTTGTCGGCGGAAACGGCCTATGTTGTCATAAGCTGCCGTTAAACTGTGGACACACATCGCTAGATGATGATCACTCCCGTACAGATTGATTGTAACATGAAGTTGACATCAATGGCCTTGGAATACTCAAGGTTCACCCAAACTATGGTTCATTCTAAGTTGTCAGCAATCCATTTGGGTGTCTTCGAATTGTTATGGAAATGCTGAAATAGTATTTAATATCTCTATAAATTTATATTTTACTTTGAATTTTCAAACATTTTTTTCATTCCATGCATTTAGACATGCAATCGTTTAAACGCATTTGCTTTATTTATAGCGTCCTGAAACAGCGTTTTACAGGTGTCTAAAACGTACGCAATCATCCATTGTTTAGCTATAATCTTATGGCTGCCAACATCCACCATTTGGATCTCTCATTCACTTATTTTTTTAAATTATATATATTTCCATCGGTATTGGTAATGATTCGTCGTAAGTGAGATAATCAGCGTCCTCCTCCTTTTCCATACAGGCTTAGGACTGGCACCATCTGACGATAGGTCGTTCCATCGTTGTTTATCAACACCTTGTGGACGAAGAGGGCTATATTAATGTCGACGTTAACAGTTACTGATCAGTTTATAATCATCGATGGTGTACGGTGGTTAGTTGCCGTTTAACAACACTATGTCATAACAAAGGTGATTACTTTTCCTCCTTTCTCCTGGTTTGGGACTGGACCTTGCAAAGCACGAGAAGTGGCGCAATTGGCGTCGGTTGGATTGGATCGACAGTTTAACGACAGCTTAAGACAACAAAGGCAGCTGCCGTCGACAGAAATTCTTTCGGCTTATTACATCATCGGTTAGTAGAAGTAGTTTCAGGTTAACGACGCTGTGTGATTACAATGATCATTAGCGTCGCCCTCCTCCTTCATCTAGGCTTGGGACTGGCACTGTCAGAAAGCGAACAGTGGCGGAGTTTCACAGCGTCGGTTGATGATGTTCTTTCATTTTAACGACTAGCTGTCATCAGGTGTTTGTGATTAGTCGATCAGTGTAGGCCTACTCTAATTATAAGCTGTGTGCGTGTGTGACGCTGTATACATTATTGGTCAGAGCAGTCGCCTTGTAATGTGTATTATAGTACGGGTTCGATTCTCCTCTACTGAGAAGGTTACTCTGTAGGGACCATGAGTAAGTCCTTTACTCACAATTGATTGATGTTTCGTCATTAGGTATTGGCATCTTATAAATGCATAACAATTTCAGGCGATCAACAACTCTGCCTTCAGAAATCTGGCGTTGTTTTCTATATACTCTGGTGCCTCTCTGACCGTCTGTCTATCGCTTAGTATGTCTGTCTGTCCCCAGTCATTTTGTAGTCGCCTTCTATGGAGCTGAAGGCTGAGTCAGCCCTATGGGGATAGCGGGTATCGGGCCCGTTTACTTCTGATCTTTGTGGCAAAGTGTTACCTTTCAACAAAGTCCCAGTCCTAACTGCTAATGGCAATTTGGTGTAAAGACATGTAATAAGCAATGGAAAAAATTATAGCATCCAAATAAGTTAAGTTGTTTAGCTGTTTAGTTGTTTAGTTGTTTAAGTTGCTTAGCATCCAAAACAAGTTAAGTTGTCGGCGATGATCGAACTTTTGTAATAAATTATGTGACCGGTTTTCATCACCCACTACCAGACTACTGGGATTGCAGTAGATGGATCCACAGTTCAACGGCAGCTTATGACAACATAGGCCGTTGCCGCCGACAAAGATTATTATTTTTTGGCATATAACAGCTCTTGCAGTGTGTGTGTCCACAGTTCAACGGCAGCTTATGACAACATAGGCCGTTGCCGCCGACAAAGATTAGTTTTTGGCATATTACAGCTCTTGCAGTTTATGGCAGCTATGAATAAACAGCACAAGTAACCTACATTTTAAAGGTGTTTAAAAATCCATCAAAAATCTCGTTTTTGGCGACAGTAAGTTATTTATCGACCGTGTCCTAACTTTCAAGTTTGATCTTATAAATATAGGCGCTTAATAAATGTTCTGTATTTGGCGCTCAGTCAAGTCAGAGGGAGTTATTCGACTAAATCGATGCCGAGTTTCAGCTGTACACAGTTGATTTGTCTTCAGTGCGTGTTGCCTGCGCAGGTGGAGGAGGAGATTGTGTCTCTGTTGGAGAAGGTTACCCTGATGGAAACGAGGAAGAGTTGCCCTTTCGGCACTTTTCCTGTAAACTTTGTTGGCGCTTATACTAGTTTCAGTTTTACGACACTGTGCGATAACAACGATCAATGCCGTCGCCCTCCTTCATTACCCAGGCTTGGGACTGGCACTACATGGCACTAGGGTACGGACGTGCAGTGGCGGAGTTTAAATATATTGCCTGTCCCTGTAATTATCCTGCAATGATTGATAGAATCGCTTATAATTATATGGTTACAAGTTGACAGTACCTTGCAAGAAGGCTTGAGTCATCGTAATGGATGGATCCTCAGTTAACGGCAGCTTATGACAACATAGGCCGTTTCCGCCGACAAGATTACTTTTGGCATATTACAGCTGGGTCATCGTAAACCGCGTCTTTATTTATTTATTTACTCCAAGATTTAACGTCGTAATATGACATCAAAGGCCGTTGACGACAATTTTAAACATATACATTGTACAGTGCAGTGAAAATGAATTCATAGCGTCCAAAAGACACCATTTAAGACTGTCCAAACATAACCTTAACATGGCATTAATGTTCATTGTTTAACGACATAAAAAATATTGTTCATAACGTCTTTGATACATGCAATGTGGTATCTGATGCGAATTCAACAATAATATTATGTAGCAGCAAGAAATGTTTCTTAAAATTAATTTTTAATCACCATTCCTAATGTAGACTACATTTACTTCTTAATCTATTGGTTTCAATAACAAATAATTATTATATATTTTAAAAATTTATAAGACACCAAATTTTAATATGACGCTCTTATTCCACTTATGAATTTTCAAGAAGTTCTCAATCAGTAAAAATCAAGCATTATTATAGAAATATATTCAAACATTGAATATGACAATTCTTTATAATACTATTATGTTACTGCGTTGATAATAAAAGAGAACCGAAACCTCACCAGAGATTTTCAATCTATTACATTTCATTTTATTAATATAGCTTGAATGATTTTTGTCACAAATGTAAGTAAGACATGAAATTTATAATTTTTTGGTACATTTTACAGAAGTTTTTGATCATTTCAATAACAAAATACTATCATAATATATGCAAATATTTAGAACAGGACTCAAATATATCCACAGTATGTATTTATTATAGCATATCCACCAAAAGTCTACCAACGAGCATTATCTTAGATCAAAGACCATAAGAAACATCACGTCATATTTATATTATGATTATGACATCTGCTGATGTTATCAAACAAACACTTAGCATCAGTTTTAACATACAAGTGTAAAAGTGAAATCTTTTTTATTACAGATTTCAGCATATTTGACAACGGTGTTCTGAAATGAGAATCATAATCTCCTTTGTCTAAAATTTTTAAATCTTTGAGGACAATTTATAATGTTACCAAACGGAGCATGAGATTCTTGACACATATAATCAATGAGAAAATTTAACAATATTATAGAAAGAGTGACACACATTAAAAAATAAAACAAGACTTTCCTAGCCTATACCATAATGCACATTAAATTAACTGATTTCATACACAAATGAAACTCTTGCAAGAGCTTACAAATGATAACATTTACACAACTTTTCCTTTATAAATAAGACTTATAAGCCTATAAACCTCGTTTTGTATGCAACCTATATCAAGCAAATTCTTAATGTTAAAATCTACTTTATATAAGACACATACATCTCTTAATATGTTAGAAATATTTTATTTTCTACAAATTAATAATAAATGGTTTATGTTTTCTGTGACTTTACATAAATAAAAAAATAAAAAAATATTAATTACGCGTCTTTAGTATAGTAGTATTTTCAGTTTAACGACACTGTGTGATTACAAAGACCATTAGCGTCGCCCTCCTCCTTTATTCAGGCTTGGGACTGGCACTGACAGAAAACGATCAGTGGCGGACATACGCGTCTTTATAATTATATATTTCCACAGTTTAACGTCGTCTTATGACATTAAAGGCCGTTGACGACTTACGCGTCTTTAAACGCGTCTTGTAAATATATAATACATACAGCAATCTAAGTAAAGGTGTCTAAACATAGCGTTCAAACCCATCGTGTATTTTTCCTTTTTAACGACTAGCTGTGTGGTAACAAAGACCATTAGATTCGCCCTCCTTCTTTATCCATGCTTGGGACTGGCACTGTCAGAAAGCGAACAGTGGCGGAGTTAAACCAATCGTAGACTGGGTCGTCTGTCTATATAATACATAGCTAGTAAACTAGGGGTGTTTATTAGGGTGGAGTGAATCCGAGTGAAAAACAATTTTTTCTCGAATTTCAAAATCCGTTAGTGATCAAAAGTTGCGTATGGTATCAAAGAAATGCTACAAAAATTTTGAAATTTTTATGTTGACGTCTTCTGCCCTCTACCGGACGATTTAAGGACAAAATGGCTGCCAATTACTTCAGATGACTAAAAGTAAAGCATTTTATGTGACAGAAACACGGTTTTAGGCTCTAAATTAAGATTATAGGGTTCAAGGAATGCAATGGAATCAAAGACATATATGTAGCACTTCAAAAAATCAAAATGGCGGACAAAATGGCGGCCAGAATCTTAAAATGGCAATTGATGAAGTCATGTATGCAATGGAATCATGATTTCAGGGTCTGAGTCAACATTTTCGAGGTCAACAAATATGATGAAGCCAATGTCATTCAGGTAGCACTGCACGAAAACCAAAATGGCGGACAAAATGGCGTCCATATCCTGGAATTGGCTATTAGTGGAGTTCTGTATGTAATTATTTAGTATTGAAATCACGCTTTGTTTCATATGTTGGCATTATCTTTCTAGCTTCAAGTCTTGCGCGAACTAATCCATCTCTTGCATGCTGTCCAACAACCAGCAATGATGACTCTGTAACTGTCTTGACAGACCTCTCGACTGCTTGAGTATGGCATGGAAACTTTGGAAAGCGAAGTAAATCAATCGCGGAGTCGTCGGCATTGTGGATCAACTGTTCCAGGTCGTCATCATTTATGTCCTTCGTTAGAGGTGGCTCTGTCACTTCACATGACTGCCAGTCAATTAATTCTGTATAGTCGGCTGCATGAAAGTTCAAACTTGGGGGGTGAAATATGCGAATTCCTCTCTGAGGCTTCTTACTCGATCGCGCCTTCATTATTCTTCTGATTCCTAATTCTCGAATTGATTTCCTCTCATCCGTGATCATTGAAAGAAGTACATTTTCAGGATGAGCAAAGAAGGCGTTTCTCTGAATAACTGGATCAACTATTGACTTTAAATAATCAGGCAAGTATCGTGATTTGTTAGCAAGCATCCACAGATGCTTCGCACCATCTTTGCAGGAGGGTTTGGACTTTACTGCAAACCAAACAGGGGCGTAAACTTTCAAAACGAACTCAGTAATTGTCGAGAGACAGTTGCTTGGCTCTTTCGTGGCAACGTATACTGCCGTGCTTAGCAAAAGGACCGTATCTGCAAAAAGTCCATTCCGAGATAAATTGAAAAAACTAAAATTGAAAATGCCAAGGGTTATTTAAAAAGCTACATTTCTAGTTTTCTCAGATTTCATGCATCTTATTGCTCCATTTATTTGAGCATTTTTATTTTTTTTATTTTTTAAATTTAAATGCCAAAAAATGCAGATACGGCCTTTTAACTATGGACTGACTATGCAGTGCTATGCACCTTGTGTTCGCGATGCTTAGAAAGAAAACCGTAACTGCTATTATACGCAATTAACTTGTTATGTGTTAGTTTCATAGACGCCGAAACCGGGGGTGGTGGTCCCTAAATGTTAAATCATCATCATCATCAGTTTCTGATGCCAGCCCTCTGGCGGCGATGGGTACGAATAAACGATCTCCATTGTCCTCGGTCACTCGTCAAGTCCAGCCCCCAGTGTTAATCCAAGTGATATTATGTCCTCATTTATGTTGTCTACCCATCATAGTCTTGGTCTGCCTTTGTTTCCTTTGCCTTAAAATCTTGAGTGTAGTGTATTGAGTGGGATTCTGTCAGATGGCATTCTCTCTACATATCCAACCCATCGGAGTAATGGAATAACGACTTATTGTAAAATACTGCTTGGTTATTAGAATTTTATGAATTCCATTATTTAACTTAGAACCTACTTACACATAGCTATTGTAGAACAAACTGTAACAAGAATGTGACCATGATTTGGCCATTCTCTTGCAGTGAATTATTTAATAAGGCAAACCACATTTTATTTAGTCAACATAACATCAAATCAATTCAAATAAAATCTTTATATTGGTCCACAATGAACAATGTATAACACATGAGTTATGAGTTACCACGTTTGAAAGAAGGAAGGCAACAAATTAAATGAAACTATTAATAAATAGGTTTAAACTTCACGAACTTAACATTATAATTTCTCTGAGTAGGGAACAAGGGAGACACAGAAGAAGCAGCATAGGCGTAGACTCTGCCGGGGAAGCCGGGGCACGTGCCCCCCAATAATTGAGATGGTGGGGCATTGCCCCCCCAAAAACCCAGAGGTGAATTTATACTTTTTAAAGAGTGGGGTTATCCTTTTTCAAACAAAACAACTGCGCAATGAAAACTGTTTTAACGAAGATCGGATGAATAACAATGATTGATGAACGATGACAAGTCTAGCTATGGCTCTAAGTTTCTTAGACTGAATGTCCAGATCCCATGCCCCCAGGGGCGCAACTAGGAGAGTAAAAAGGTGACCAACACAATTTTTTTCGGATGAGAAAAAGTTATCGAAAAAAATTGAACGTAAGGAACTTGATGTATATTTGTAGTCGAAACTTTAAAATAAGTCTTAATGTCATTGAATAAGGTCATGGAAAGTCATGGGATTTTGTTGTATTAATTAACCTTGTAGAAACCTTGAGTCTGGCAATATGGAAAAATAATTTCTTATTGAAGTTTTCATGACTTTATCGTTCTGAAACAGAGCTGGCAAAAAGTGTCAAACAAGGGCCTAAATTGCCCTGAAAGTTGATCCATGTGATATCAACTTCTAAAAATGCGTTGGCTTCTGGGGCTCTGCCCCAGACCCCGCTGGGGGAGCTTACGACGCTCCCCCAGACCCCTAATCGTTATAATCGGCGCTTGCAATGTGAGCACCCGAGGAAAATTTTCTGGTTGCGCCACTGCATGCCCCCCCCAATATTTTGGACAAGTCTACGCCAGTGAGAAGCAGTGACCCAATTCAGATAGGGTCACCCCAGGTACATAGTATAAAACAGTAGTTTATCTACAGGAATTTAAATAACTTGTAGTTTTTAGTTCCAAGAGTATTCATACTTAAGTATGCACATATTATATTGTTGGTGTATACAAACAATAGAGTACTCTGACAGTGTTCAGACCATGATATTGTGTTTAGGCCTATAGCCAGTCTGGGAACAATCAATCATAACAGCATTGTAATCAAGTATATAATCAACAAGTATAAGTATTATTAGGTTGAGGAATGGACGGCTGTATTGTGGAATCCTTGACCAATGGTACAGGCTGAGCAATAGACTGCGGCTGTATTGTGGAATCTTCGACCAATGGACTGTGGCTGAGCAATGGACTGTGGCTGTTTTGTAGAATGTTTGAGCAATGGTAGAGCCTACAGGGTGTAGTCCTACTGCGGAGTACTGCACCGAAGAGCTAAGAAGTCTACAATTTAAATATATTTCAATAATTAATTTGGCGATAAAATTTATAATTCAAATAACTAACATAAATTTGTAATGTTGACGTCAACCATAGCAACATGTAATTGCTTGAAGGTAAACAAAACTAAATCCCTAAGCTTTAAAAATACTTAGGCTAACATGGAGTTTATTCTTAGGAAATTTCTGTACAAATATAACTCATTTGGTTATTTTATACTAGTATGAATCCAACATGTTTTAGAAAAAATCATAAATATATTTTACTATTTCAACAGGTAATATTAACAAATTATTATTGGCAAGTTTAGAGTATCGGGGGCTGAAGGATTAGCCTATAGTAGGCTACGTAAGTTTACTGGCGTCGTGAGTGTCGGTTAGGATCAAGGTTAGGGTTAGTGTCGTCATTAGAAAACCTGGTACCATCCGGCGTTCGCGCAGCTTGCCCAACGATACTGTATAAACCTTCAGCCCCCGATACTATAAGTTTGTCTTATTATTAGTACACCGCACACATGCATTAAACCCATACACTAGGCGTACTCCATGACCTTGTGCAGCGAATAATCAATCACGATTCATAACAGTTAGCCTACTGTAGCACGCGCGTTGCTAAAACTTAAATAACTTAGGCCTACTAATAATTATAACTAATAATATCAGAACAGCGATTTGGATATTTATTTACCTTTTTGTACGGTTAGAGTTGATTTCGGATAATAATCCAATAATCGAATAAAGCTTTGCGCTAAATAAGACGCCGAAACCCCGAAAGTACTCATTGCGCATGCGCACTGCAGATACGGTACAAATAAAATGAGAGTTCTGCTTAGCAAGAAGACCGTAAGTGACTTACGGCCTTTTTGCTAAGCACACTAGCCTGTTGGTGCAGTTACGGTGAATTTAATAGGGTTATATCTCAGCCGGGAGTAAAGATACGCCTTTCTCACTTTGTACCAAGGTGTAGCCTTGGTATACAATACCGAATATGGTCCTAACTCAAAATGTGAAAAAATTCAGTTACGGTCTTTTTGCTAAGCACGGCAGTATAGGCGTAGTATTCTGTTAGCCAAAGTCAACCAACGAGACATTACTAGTTTTCCAGGACTTCGATGCAACAGTGCCTCATCGCATATACCACTAGATACAGCTTGAGACATGTCGTACAAGTATCTCTGGTCTGTACTGAGATCCTGCAGAACAGAGTCAGGTAGCACTTGTAAATCGCATTCAATTTGCTGGAATTTAACCATTGGCATGTTCTCACATCGTTGAACTTGTGTTCCAAGTTCGCCTGAAAAGCTTCGTGGTCCGGTAGTACTGCCATCAAGTTGCTCGAAGAGGTGACGTAACGGTAGCTCGTTGGTATGTAATAGGCATATGAACCAGTGGAGTGGACGCTTAAGATGTACTTCTAACAATCTGATAATACCACCCTTATGTCCTGTGTTGACAGCCGTTCCATCGCATCCCATGACAGCCAATAATTCCATGCTTATCTTTCTTTCTTCGAAGAAATCCAGTATGGCCTGCTTTATACACTCAGCACTGCCACGCACTGGAGCAATATGTCCCAAATAGTTCGAGTCGGGTTCTTCAATCAATACTATGTGTTCTTCAATAACAGTCCTGCGATGTAACTTACCTCCAATATTTTCCTGCAGTAGAGTCTTGTCTTTTCTGCCGTCGAAGTATAGACCGCGAAGATCCGAAGAATGGCTTGCGGATTCCTGAAGCAAATCTTCACGCAGTCTTTTTCTTTCTCTTCGGAGTTTGGAACGGTCAATAACCTCAGATTTATCGCCAGTTGTTACTATTCCGAAATCTGTAAGTAGGCTCGAAGCAATGTCTGCTGCTGCTCTGTCAGATATTCCATATCTCTCTGACGCTTGTGCCGTGTTCGTCAGTCGTCGTCTTTGTTGTGAGTGTTGAGTTTTGGCGATTTTTTTGTCTTCCATTTCTTCCTTGCCTGCTGAAGATCCATTATCGGTTTCGTCACCTTCAAGGTTTTTGTCAGATGAATAATGTTCATCAAGCTCATCAACCGACCTTGATGTTGAAGCACCGCTTGATGTAAGTCGCATCGCTTCGTCCTTCTTTCGTTGTGCTCTAAGCATAAGTTTTTCTGTTTTCGGCCGGTCGATTGACCCTATCATCATTGTCCTTACAGTTCTTTGGTCTTTTAGAAATTGTCTTTCTTCCACCGGAATCTTTCCTTCTTTTGGACATCTACATGCGGCTGGATCTGAGCACTTGCAACTGGCAATGTCAAACAACGTATTTATTGCATGTTCTCTGAATTTTGCGACCTTCTGCTCGTAGTTGGCACTTCTTTTACATGCGGGGTATCGGATTAACTTTAGATACTGATCATGATGGATTCGCACAAGTTTAGTGATTCGATCTATCGTAACAGTCGGGACAGAGGCCCGTGTCCAAATTTCTTTCACTTTTTTTACTAGAACACTGACAATTTCGAATGCTTCGGGCTCTTTAACTGGGTGTTTACGTAAATCACGCCTTACCCATTGGTAGTCCTCAAGAAGATCTCGAATAGTTGGTAAGACATCTAGTTTCATTCGCTTTGCAACTCCAAATATTGGACAGATGCTCACTTTTCTCTTAAGTCTTAAGCGACTCTCAGCCATTTTGCTTCTACAGTTTGCTAAGAAAATGAAATTCTATCAGAATGTATTTAAAGAATACTACGAATACTACTAAGAATACATAATAGTTTAGGTCACGTCACGATGATGGAATTCTATCACTTTGGTTGACGTAAACATGAAATATTGCAGGCTAAATTGTCTGACAGTACTGAAAATCAATATGGCGTCCTAAAATCGTCCGGTAGAGGGCAGAAGACGTCAACATAAAAATTTCAAATTTTTTGTAGCAATTCTGTGATACCATACGCAACTTTTGATCGCTAACGGAATTTCAAATTCGGAAAAAATTTTTTTCACTCCACCCTACTATACATAATTATCGGAAAACCCCGTTGGAGTCGTTCGATAAATACGGTGAAAGTTCCCCACTAGTGGCGCTCGATACATATCGGGGAGGGTGACCCCGTTGGAGCCGCCCGATAAATACGGAGATCGACTCTGCTGGTGTCGTTCGATAACATCGGGTAACTACCCGCAAGTCTTTTATTTGGCTATTTTTTACCCTCAGTGGTGGGGCGAGGCTGTATCAGAGTACGGCGTCCTTGGACCCTCACTGTGGACCGGGTGAAGTGTCGGAACATGTTCGAAGTGTTACAGTAGTTTAACACCAGGCACGCCATGAGGGTTTCATCAGTAGCCTTGACAACTGTAAGTAAGTAAGTAAGTAAGTGTATTCTTTATTACACCATTATTGTTAACCGCATTTTGGTCAGTGGCGGCGCCAGCATGAGGCTAGGGTGGGCTGACGCCCCCCTATCGGCGGCTCAGCCCCCAAATAAAAGTGGGAAATCACTGCCAATGCCAGAGAGGAGGGTAGAAATGGAAGAAATTTGGGTTTTAGCCCCCAACCTGAAATCCTGGCGCCGCCACTGATTTTGGTTTACAAAGCAGTCATTTTAGTGGTTTATGGAGGCCTAACATACCATAAAATACGAAATAAGCCAACTGTCCCCGGCGTTACACTACATCGTAAATCATCCGCAATAATTATTTAATGTTTTTCGAACCAAACTGTCAGCATGCGGAATTACTCGATTGTGGACATTTTGGCGCAGTGAGTACGGAGTCTGTTTAAATCGGGGCTAATAGCCGGTATACGCGGAGTTATTATAAACAGCTAATAATTTACTACGCTAAACTACACGTTTAACAATAATTGTTTTCATCAATCCAAATTCCATTATGCAAAGATTCTTTTCATCAATCCAACTTCCATATAAATTGAGGGCATGATATGTACAAGAAAGTGGGTCTAACCATATAATTTACCAACGTCAACTACGTGTTTCCGAGATTAAATAATTTACCAACCTGAACTACGGTTTAATCTTATTTCCATTATTCCAGCTTCTAGTTAAGCAAAGAAATAGTTTCATCAAACCATCTTCCACTTACGCAAACAATTATCTTCATCAATCCAGCCTGCATTTTATATTGACCATTTAAAATAATTTACCTACCTAAGCAACAAGTTTACCAAGATTTATTTAGAATACACTATTGAAATAAGTACGTTGGAAGGATTTTGTTTGTCAGAAACTTTGCATGAAAATTGAGTTTACATGTAATTTCGACTCAACGGGTAAACAATAACTGCTTCTCCTAAATCTCCGACGACGATCAGTTGTTTCTTTTCTTTCACGTAACACAATCGCAATGGATTACCGATCTTCGTTTCCTCTTCTTCCTCTTCTATTGGACAAAAGTAGATGTAAGTGTTCTTTTCTGGAACAACCACCCAAACTATTGGTTCCATTTGTAACAACCACCCAAACTATTGGTTCCATTTGTAACAACCACCTATAAGAAACCATAAATGGAACAAAAACCGCTATGAGAAACCACATTTCTACCATACCCACGTTCTCGCTATGTAACAAGGCTAGTAATATTACGCCTTGCCGCCCGCCCACACACCGTCAGCATGAAACTGGTGGAAATTCCTGAGGCATCACACGCTGTTGTGTCATCGCGTAATGGTTGGGACAATACCGTCTCTCTCTCTGTGTCGTTGTCGGCTTATATGTAAGTTCTAAGTTAACAATACCTCATTTACACCTCTGTCTTGGTAGTGGTTGGGCTTGTTAAAAAGATGTCAAGCTCTTTGATCATGCTGTCATGAAACACATCCTTCGCCGCGAAATACCTCATTTCCAAGCTATTGAGTCTATTCTCAAGGTCGAAAATGATCGACTCGAATTCGTTAGCGGCGATCTTTCTAGAAAGCTCATCGTTATCATCATCTGAATCAGCTGAGTAACCATCAGTCTCTTCAGTAGTAGTCGCTGCGCCTAGGGTTACTTCATACCCATCACCACAACTCCCACTGCATTCGCTGTAGCAACTTTCGCTGTCGCAACTCCCACTGCATTCGCTGTCGCAACTCTCACTGTCGCAACACTCGTAAGTATCCCCGATCAAGTCGTAAACACCGGCTACGAAATCACAGCAAGCGTCTTTTACTTCGGAAATAAAATGGGATAATGGTCTTGGTATTATTCGAAGCGAGAGTTAGAAATGAGTCGTTTGATACGGAGGCTATATTGTATCGCATCGACGTCTCAACATTTCTGTATTCAAAATGTAAACAGAATCCATTCTTGTGTTTTATATTAACATGAAATCTTTATATAAATCAATTTTAGTGAGTAAGATCTCCAACATTTCATAATTCTAACATTCTAAGTTATCAACGCATCGTTGGCAACCCACGAATTAAACGATTCAGGATAGCCTAACCATTTTACGAGTGATTTCTTTCATCGTCTTCTGATGATCTTCTCGATTCTAAATATTTCTTGAGTTGTCTTTTGCAATTCTTGCTCGTAGAATGAGCCCTGAATTTCTTCTCCGTTATAATCAGTAATCTTATAAGTTGGAGGATTTGTGTATTGAACTCTCGATACGATAAATGCTTCTTCGGTCCATCGAGGTGTATAGCCTTTTTCAAACGTCTTCTTCTTCTTAGTAATTCTTACTCTGTCACCAACCTTAAATTTTGGTTTAATGGTTTCTGGGTTTAAGCCTCCGTATAAATTCATCCACACCACGCGTTCGTTTGCTTTTGAGCTCGCTTTAACAGGCGTCATTTTTATGGATGAATGTCTAGCGTTGTTATACATGCTAACCATTTCGTCTAAAACGTCTATATATCTTCTCGTTGAGTTAGCTGAAAAATATTTGTACATCTTCTCTTTCATCGTCCTATTCCATCGTTCGACAACGCACGACTTTTCTTCATTTTCAGTCGAATACAGCTCAACCCCTAAAGACTTTACATGTTTAGATAAACCGATCCTTTTATTAATATATGAAAATAAATATGATAGGTACAACATCCTGAGAAAAACCTTTGTAAAACTTTGGAATGAATTTGTGAGTGAAAACCCAGAGTTGAGTTATATCTTTAACACATTACCTATGATTGCCTTCAAAAATGCTAAAAGTGTAAAAAATACCATAATTAGTTCCAAATTCCCTGCCCCTTGGCAATTAAAATTGAACTATACTCATTGCATGGATACTCAAGATTTGGTGAACCTTTCTAATCTTGTAGCATTATTCCAGGAGCAGGAAGATTGTTCTTCTTAAAGTTGCAGAATAGACACTTTCTATAACTATTTGGTGAGCCTTTTTAAGTGGTAATATAACTTGGTAGAGGTCCTATACTTCCCTTAGTATTAGGCGTTATAGTCATTTCCTCACTACTTTAAAGTCGTGACATTAGACTGTTGCCTTATTAGAATGCACTGATACCAGATCTCTTGTAGGTATTTGTAAACTTTTATACTGGGCCTGTTATATATGCTTTATTTGTTTCTAGATCCTGCCACTTTAGACATATAGACCCTATACCCTTATTAATGGATAAAGTTACCTTCATTTATGACTTAGCATTGCAGGTTTTAAAGACTATGTTCTATGCAGCCTTGTGTTTTATGAAATGGTCGGTGTTATATTGTGTTTACTTATTTTGATTACTGACTAAATTAGAACTCGCACACATAAGGAACGAGCAATACAGCATTGCACTGCCAACTGGCGAGTATTACAATTGATGCGTTATAAGAAATTCTGTTATGGATGAAACTACAATATAATTTTATCTTAATAATATTGACTTGGAATTCTATTAATTTTAACTATTTAGTTTCTTTAGACCAGTCCTTAGTTGCATTATGTTATCTTAAATTGATTGATTGGATTGCATCTTACTACTTTACAAGAACAATTACCGACCAATTTAGAACTCACCTGCATAAGGAACTTACAGAGTAACATTACGCTGCCATCTGGCGAGTATTTTCTCTGCAAGTTCATGTAGTAGAGTTATGCTCCTCGTATTGATGTATTTCATCAATTGATGGATCATGTGAATTGGACCCTCTTCCCCCTTTTATTATCACATATATTCTTGATGATATTGCTCCTTTCTTTCTGTATCTCTTTAATAGATCACTCTCAGAGGGCTGCATTCCTGCTTCACAAAAATGAGCTATAGTCTTTCCCAGCACTCAAGAAGCCAAACCTAGACCCTAACCTTTGTCAGAACTTCAGACCCATAGCAAACTTATCATTTCTCTCCAAAACCTAAGAACGACTGGTTTCCATGCAGCTTCTCCCCTATCTTGAACATTCAGGACTCCTCCCTTCCCATCAGTCTGGTTTCAGGGTTTATCACTCCACAGAAACAGCCCTTCTCTCTCTACTTTCTGATATCTATTCAGCTGTTGACAGGTCTCAGCTCACTCTTCATGCTCTTTTTGATGTTTCTTCAGCCGTCGACATGGTCGACCATGAAATTCTACTCCAACGTCTTGAGACCTCCTGGGGACTCAAAGGTTCCCCACTTCTTTGGCTTCGGTCTTACTTTATCTGATCGCACTCAAATGATCATTTCTGGTGACTCCAGAACTCAGTGGGTGGGTCCCTGTTAATTTGGGTGTTCCTCAGGGTTCTGTCCTTGGACTCTTCTTATTTATTTTATACACGGCTGGTATTCCTTCCCTTTTCCCAAGTCATTCGGCTATCGGCTATCTTTTTGCTGATGATGTCCAGGGATATGTCTGTTGGCCCCCTTCTGCTCAACTCATTCTTGCTAGTCACATTGACGCTCTTTCCCAGGATCTCCATCTGTGGATGTCCTCTAATCGCCTCTCTTTAGATTCCTCCAAAACCCAACTTATTTGGTTTGGTACACCACAGCAACTCCTGAAACTCGATTATACCTTGCTCTCTGAAAAGTTTCCCGCATTTCACATTCTCATCTAGTGTCCCTAACTTGGGTGTCACACTAGACAGCTCTCTTACCTTCACTGAACACTTATCCAAGCCTACCCGGGGAACGGACATTGTCCCCCCCTGGACATTGTCCCCCCGATTTTGCGTAGGACATTATCCCCCGGACATTGCCCCCCCTCTGTGTAAATAGCCTATAGTCTGCATGTCATTGATAAACCTTAGTTGCCGTTTTTGTTGGCTATTTCATTCAGGTGTAGGCCTAAACTTAAGACTTGTTAATGTCACTCAGTTCATAAGCAGTACGAAAGTTAAAGACTTGTTAGTGTCAGTCGGTGAATCAGTTATAAAGTGAAGACTGAGTAATAGTAATCATTTATGTCGTTCATTTCGTTAACCCTCGGGCTACCAAGGGAAGGGGTGGTTGCCACCCCCTAGGTTTTTTTCATCTCAAACTTTTTCAGTATGGAATCAAAATTTGACCTTTTAGGTAGCTGTAGGGGTTCATTTACACACGTTTTGAGGTAAAATGTGAGATGATATCTCACACCGTTCAAAAGTTATACCCAATATACCCGAGGTACCAGGGGGGGTGGATACCACCCCCCCTAGATTTTCGACTATATCTTATCCGTCATTTAATATTAAGAGACACAAATTATACCATTCTATAGAGGGAATGTGGGGCTACATTTCTATGGTCACTGAGTTCACCTGAGACAACCGGAAGTGCTCAAAATAAATTAAAATGTATGAAACTAGGTTACACTTTCACACATTTTTCATGTTTTTTCGATTATAACGTATTCATAATTTATTTTGAAGAGAAATAAATTATGCCGTTGCATAGAGGACACGTAGTGCTATTTTTTCATACTGATTAATTTGTTTTATGATGACCGGAAGTGTTCAAAATAAATAATAATACGCGTAATATGCGTGAAAAATGGCTGAATGGAAGGACTCCCCCCTTAGTTTTTTGTCTGTAGCGTATTCGTTTGTCTTCCTGGAAGAGAAACAAAGATATCATTCTTTAGAGGGAATGTAGGGCTTCATTTGCATACCTACATCTTTGTCTTTTGAATACCGGAAGTGATCAAAATAAATAATAATACGCGTAATCTGTGTGAAAATGGCTGAATACGGCATTACAACGTAAACCGATATATATGTATGGATATATATATATATGGATGTACATTTATACTATATAAACATGTGTAGGGATGATTGTGTGTATCTTTTATACATAGATCAGTTTCAAAACACACATAATCTTATATTTGTTTATCCACAAAAGTAAAAAATGTACGCAATAATATAAAAATATCACTAATTAATGGGTTCCATTGTTAAAAGTGATGTAATTTCGAGGTGCATTCACATAATGTACAACTAAATATACCATTCTGTGCAGAAATGAATGCTGAATCCATTGCTATATTACAAGTTATGATATGTGAAACCAAACACGAAATCCAGGGGGAGGGTGGTAACCACCCCCTTGTTAGTCCGTGTTACAAAAAAAGCTTGGTAGCCCTAGGGTTAACTGAAAGACTTGTTAATGTCATTCACTTCTATAATTAAAATTACATATAACCAATGGCAGCGGTCATCTGATTGACCATGTATATAAGGAAGACTTTTAAAATGTAAATGCCAGAATCAAACTCCATTTAGGCCAACAATTATTTTCATCATTTTCCTGCATTTCCGCGGAAAGAATATTATACGATTATATGTTTGGACTGGGGGGGGCAATGTCCTAGTCCTTGGGGAACAATGTCAGGACAATGTGGTACGAGGGGGGATGTCCAGGAGAACAATGTCCTACACTAAGCTTACCCGCTCTTCTTACTTCCAACTTAGGCGTCTTAGAGCTATTCGCAGATCTGTTTCATCCTCTACTTTCACCTCAATTGTCCATGCTTTTGTCTGTTCTCGAATTGACTATTGTAATTCTCTCCTTGTTGGCCTACCCAAGGTTCGTCTATCTCCTCTTCAATCTGTACTGAATGCTGCTGCCAGACTTATAGCTCGCCTCCCTCGATTCTCTCACATCTCTACATTTATGGCTGAACAACTTCATTGGCTTCCTCTTTCTGTGCGCATCCAATTCAAAAAGTTCTCATTCTCATGCTCAAATCTCAACTGGGTCTTGCTCCAAAATATCTTTGTCATCAAATTCTCCGCCTCCTCTCTGCCACGTCAAAGCGTCCTCTCAGATCCTCTGACCGACTTGACCTTTTTGTTACCCGTGTTAGGACCACAAAGGCTCAATCCAGGTCCTTTGTCTGCATAGGTCCCTCTCTATGGAATCGACTTCCTCCTCTCTACGCTCTACAATCCTCTCTAGTAGCATCTCTACCTCTTTCTCTCACCTTAAAACCTTCCTTTTTCCTCGGAGTACTTGCACTGGGAGCGCTTCTGAAAGGCTTATGCTATGAGAAGCGCTTTATAAATTATCCAAATACAATACAATACAATTATGACAATCTTGATTACACATTAATCTTTCATGTACCAAGCAAAACGTCCGCAACACTTAATAAGCTAATTAATTCTATTACTTAACATATCATGAAAGCAACGACAATATCAATAGTCTAAAATGGTCTCACAAAATGATGTACTGCAAACCGCTCGGCTAAATATCTAGTCCAGGAGAAGTTTTTGTGGAGCTAAATATGATATTTTACAATAAAGTTTTCAAGTAGTGAAATCCAGAACGAAAGACTTTACTACTGCGTTTTTAGTAACAATAGCATAAAATTCTATTTTGATGGCATCCAGCATTCTAGTCTTAAGATTATGTGAGAAAAAGGCAACACCTTAGATAAGTGTTGCCCATAATAACCTCTGGATTCTCGACATCAGAATGTCTACTGTCTAAGTATTCTGAAATGAAAGCATTTTCAAAAGTAACTATTCGTATATAACGTAGGTATTCTGCACTTTCATAGTGCTCTTCTTTTCACTATAAATCTCCAATTCCAAATGTTTTCAACTGTAGACAAGTGGAATCATAATTCAGCACAAGTCAGCAACTAAGTCGTCAGGTGGAGAAAATCGATGGCTAGAACAATGCTCTAGAAATTCTTTCTCTGTCTCAAGCATATCGTCACATATACCACATCCAAAAGGTTTTGACACAAACGTTTTTGTATTCACAGGATATTTTAATTTCCTAATATACAGACATTCTTCATCTCTAATTTTCTGAAAATTACCTGCAGTTCCACTAAAATGCGGACGTAAGTTCGTTGAGTATCGTTCATTTTCTTTCTCAAGAACGCCTGGAAATCTGATGAGATGATCAGAGAGGTTAGCAATTACTTCATTTCCCATTTTAAGATCCTGTTGCGGTGTTCCTGCATGAAGTTTAAACTGCTTCGCTGAAGAACTTCTCTTGTTATAAGGTTTATTGTGCGAGTGTTGCTTCTCAGTTGCATGAGTTCTTCTGTGACTCTTTAGATGTCCAATATCGGAGAATCCTTTATTACAAGCCTCATGTATATATGGTTTAACTTCTGTGTGGGTTATCATATGCACCATCAAGGTATCTCCTCGAATAAATGATTTCTGACATAACTGACATTTGTATGGTTTTTCACCAGTATGGGTTCTCATGTGCTTTTTTAGATGACCACTCTGATTAAATGATTTCTTACATACCTGGCATCTGTATGGTTTTTCACCAGAATGGGTTCTCATGTGCTTTTTCAGATTACCACCGTGATTAAATGATTTCTGACATAACTGGCATCTGTATGGGTTTTCAGCAGTATGGGTCCTCATGTGCGTTTTCAGATTACCACCACGATTAAATGATTTCTTACATAGCTGGCACCTGTATGGTTTTTCACCAGTATGGATTCTCATGTGCGTTTTCAGATTACCGCTGCGATTATATGATTTCTGACATATCTGGCACCTGTATGGTTTTTCGCTTGTATGGGTTCTCATGTGCGTTTTCACTATTTGACCACCATGATTAAATGATTTCTGACATAGCTGGCACATGTATTGTTTTTCGCCAGTATGGATTTCAATGTGCTATTTTCAGAGTACCTCCTCGATTAAATGATTTCTGACATAACTGGCATTTGTATGGTTTCTCCCCAGTATGGATTCTCAATGTGCCTTTTCAGAGTACCACCTTGATTAAATGATTTCTTACAGCACTCTGGCACCTAATAGTTTTTCCTCAGTATGGGTTCTTGCATGACGTTTTGAGATGACCACCTTGATTAAATGATTTCAATAACTTTGGCATATGTAAGGTTGTTTTTCGCCAGTATGGATTCTCAATAATGCGTTTTCAGATACCACAAGATTCAACGACTCTTTTCACATAACTCTTGTCAATATGACTTTTCACAAGTATCTATTTTCAATTTGCCGTTTTCAGCATAACTCTCTGCGAATATATCATTTCATGATGACATATCTGAAGCAACCTGTTTGTTTTTCTCTTTTCAATAAGCACACTCAATGCGTTATTTTCAGTATGATGTTAACTGATGATTCAATTAATCTTTTGATAATAGCTTGCCACATATAAATATATCCACTCGAATGTTTTTGATGAAGACCAATGAGATATTGGCCTTTCATATAACTGCATTTTCAAGTCTTCATGTCAATGTCCAGGCACCTATTAATAATGATTCTCAGCAACTGGCTGCAATAACTGGTTTGTTTTAAATGAGCTATTATCTTAACACTTGTCAACAACTGAAGGCTAATTGCTGCTAACTCTTTGTCAGAACTGATTTCCAACCACATTTCAATAACATTTTCAATTTGATCATCCCTAACTTCTTTAGAACAACTATTTTCAATAAACACCTTCTGTCCCTTAACTCTTTTCATTCCACAAAGGTTCAATAAATCCCATCAATAACTGTTTTCAAGGGTCATTTCACTAACTCAGAAACAGCCCTTCTCTCTCTACTCTTCTGATTCCACTTTTCAGCTGTTGACAGGTCTCAGCTCACTCTTCATGCTCTTTTCACAGATGTTTCTTCAGCCTCTCGACATGGTCGACCATGAAATTCTACTCCAACGTCTTGATACCTCCTGGGGACTCAAAGGTTCCCCACTTCTTTGGCTTCGGTCTTACTTTATCTGATCGCACTCAAATGACTCATTTCGGTGTGACTCCAGAACTCAGTGGGTCAATCCCTGTTAATTTGGGTGTTCCTCAGGGTTCTGTCCTTGGACTCTTCTTATTTATTTTTTACACGGCTGGTATTCCTTCCCTTTTCCCAAGTCATTCGGCTATCGGCTATCTTTTTGCTGATGATGTCCAGGGATATGTCTGTTGGCCCCCTTCTGCTCAACTCATTCTTGCTAGTTTCATTGAACGCTCTTTCCCAGGATCTCCATCTGTGGATGTCCTCTCAATCGCTATCTCTTTAAATTTCTCCAAAACCCAACTTATTTGCTGTTTTGGTACACCACAGCAACTCCTGAAACTCGATTATACCTTGCTCTCTGAAAAGTTTTCCACATTTCACATAACTCTCATCTAGTGTCCCCTAACTTGGGTTTCAAACTAGACAGCTCTCTTACCTTCACTGAATTATCTTATTCAATAACTCGGGGGAACGGACATTGTCCCCCCTGGACATTGTCCCCCCCGATTTTGCGTAGGACATTATCCCCCCGGACATTGTCCCTTCCCAATAATGTCAATAGCCTATAGTCTGCATGTCATTGATAAACCTTAGTTGCAATTTTTTTGTTGGCTATTTCATTCAGGTGTGGGCCTAAACTTAAGACTATTTTAATGTCACTCAGTTCATAAGCAGTAACGAAAGTTAAGACTTGTTAGTGTCAGTCGGTGAATCAGTTATAAAGTGAAGACTAGTTAGTGTCATTTATGTCGTTCATTTCTTAACCCTCGGGCTACCAAGAGGGGGGACTAACTCCCAACCCCTGTTTTTTTCCTCTTCATAACTTTTTCAGTACTGGAATCAAATTTGACCTTTTAGGTAGCTGTAGGGGTTCATTTACACACGTTTTGATCGGGTAAAATGTGAGATGATATCTCACACCGTTCAAAAGTTATACCCAATATACCCGAGGTACCACCAGGGGGTGGATACCACCCCTCTAGATTTTCGACTATATCTTATCCGTCATTTAATATTAAGAGACACAAATTATACCATTCTATAGAGGGAATGTGGGGCTACATTTCTATGGTCACTGAGTTCACCTGAGACAATCGGAAGTGCTCAAAATAAATTAAAATATTATGAAACTAGGTTACACTTTCAATAACATTTTTCATATTTTTCGATTATAACGTATTCATAATTTATTTTTGAAGAGAAATAAATTATGCCGTTGCTCCATAGAGGACACGTAGTGCTATTTTTTCATACTGATTTAATTTGTTTTATGATGACCGGAAGTGTTCAAAATAAATAATAATACGCGTAATATGCGTGAAAAATGGCTGAATGGAAGGACTCCCCTTAGTTTTTGTCTGTAGCGTATTCGTTTGTCTTCCTGGAAGAGAAACAAAGATATCATATCATTCTTTAGAGGGAATGTAGGGCTTCATTTGCATACCTACATCTTTGTCTTTTGAATACCGGAAGTGATCAAAATAAATAATAATACGCGTAATCTGTGTGAAAATGGCTGAATACGGCATTACAACGTAAACCGATATGTATGTATGGATATATATGTATGGATGTACATTTATACTATATAAACATGTGTAGGGATGATTGTGTGTATCTTTTATACATAGATCAGTTTCAAAACACATAATTTTATATTTGTTTATCCAAAAAGTAAAAAATGTACGCAATAATATAAAATATCACTAATTAATGGGTTCCATTGTTAAAAGTGATGTAATTTCGAGGTGCATTCACATAATGTACAACTAAATATACCATTCTGTGCAGAAATGAATGCTGAATCCATTGCTATATTACAAGTTATGATATGCTGAAACCAAACACGAAATCTGGGAGGGTGGTAACCACCCCCCCCCCTTGTTAGTCCGTGTTGTGTTAAAAAGCTTGGTAGCCTTAGGGTTAACTGAAAGACTTGTTAATGTCATTCACTTCTATAATTAAAATTACATATAACCAATGGCAGCAGTCATCTGATTTACCATGTATATAAGGAAGACTTTTAAAATGTAAATGCCAGAATCAACGCTTCCATTTAAGCCAACAATTATTTTCATCATTTTCCTGCATTTCCTATAGAATACTATACGATTATAACTTGGACTGGGGGGGGCAATGTCCTACCCTTAGGAACAATGTCAGGGGACAATGTACGGGGGGATGTCCAGGGAGAACAATGTCCCACACTCAGCTTACCCGCTCTCTTCTTACTTCCAACTTAGGCGTCTTAGAGCTATTCGCAGATCTGTTTCATCCTCTACCTTCACCTCCAATCTAATCCATGCTTTTGTCTGTTCTCGAATTGACTATTGTAATTCTCTCCTTGTTGGCCTACCCAAGTTCGTCTATCTCCTCTTCAATCTGTACTGAATGCTGCTGCCAGACTTATAATTCGCCTCCCTCGATTCTCTCACATCTCTACATTTATGGCTGAACAACTTCATTGGCTTCCTCTTTCTGTGCGCATCCAATTCAAAGTTCTCATTCTCATGCTCAAATCTCAACTGGGTCTTGCTCCAAAATATCTTTGTCATCAAATTCTCCGCCCCCTCTCTGCCACGTCAAAGCGTCCTCTCAGATCCTCTGACCGACTTGACCTTTTTGAATTACGCGTTAGGACCACGATCATTACCAATCCAGGTCCTTTGTCTGCATAGGTCCCTCTCTATGGAATCGACTTCCTCCTTCTCTACGCTCTACAATCCTCTCTAGTAACATCTCTCTACCTCTTTCTCTCACCTTAAAACCTTCCTTTTTTCTCGGAGCACCTCGCACTGGGAGCGCTTCTGAAAGGCTTATGCTATGAGAAGCGCTTTATAAATGACAAATACAATACAATACAATTATGACAATCTTGATTACACATTAATCTTTCGTAATCACCAAGCAAAACGTCTAACACTTAATAAGCTAATTAATTCTATTACTTAACATATCATGAAAGCAACGACAATATCAATAGTCTAAAATGGTCTCACAAAATGATGTACTGCAAACCGCTCGGCTAAATATCTAGTCCAGGAGAAGTTTTTGTGGAGCTAAATATGATATTTTACAATAAAGTTTTCAAGTAGTGAAATCCAGAACGAAAGACTTTACTACTGCGTTTTTAGTAACAATAGCATAAAATTCTATTTTGATGGCATCCAGCATTCTAGTCTTAAGATTATGTGAGAAAAAGGCAACACCTTAGATAAGTGTTGCCCATAAGAACCTCTGGATTCTCGACATCAGAATGTCTACTGTCTAAGTATTCTGAAATGAAAGTGGTACAAAGTAACTATTCGTATATAACGTAGGTATCCTGCACTTCCATAGTGCTCTTCTTTTCACTATAAATCTCCAATTCCAAATGTTTTCAACTGTAGATACGTGGAATCATAATTCAGCACAGGTCAGCAACTAAGTCGTCAGGTGGAGAAAATCGATGGCTAGAACAATGCTCTAGAAATTCTTTCTCTGTCTCAAGCATATCGTCACATATACCACATCCAAAAGGTTTTGACAAAAACCCTTTTGTATTCACAGGATATTTTAATTTCCTAATATACAGACATTCTTCATCTCTAATTTTCTGAAAATGACCTGCAGTTCCACTAAAATGCGGATGTAAGTTCGTTGAGTATCGTTCATTTTCTTTCTCAAGAACGCCTGGAAAGCTAAATCTGATGAATGATCAGAGAGGTTAGCAATTACTTCATTTCCCATTTTAAGATCCTGTTGCGGTGTTCCTGCATGAAGTTTAAACTGCTTCGCTGAAGAACTGCTCTTGTTATAAGGTTTATTGTGCGAGTGTTGCTTCTCAGTTGCATGCGTTCTTCTGTGACTCTTTAGATGTCCAATATCTGTGAATCCTTTATTACAAGCCTCATGTATATATGGTTTAACTTCTGTGTGGGTTATCATATGCACCATCAAGGTATCTCCTCGAATAAATGATTTCTGACATAACTGACATTTGTATGGTTTTTCACCAGTATGGGTTCTCATGTGCTTTTTTAGATGACCACTCTGATTAAATGATTTCTTACATACCTGGCATCTGTATGGTTTTTCACCAGAATGGGTTCTCATGTGCTTTTTCAGATTACCACCGTGATTAAATGATTTCTGACATAACTGGCATCTGTATGGGTTTTCAGCAGTATGGGTCCTCATGTGCGTTTTCAGATTACCACCACGATTAAATGATTTCTTACATAGCTGGCACCTGTATGGTTTTTCACCAGTATGGATTCTCATGTGCGTTTTCAGATTACCACTGCGATTATATGATTTCTGACATATCTGGCACCTGTATGGTTTTTCGCTTGTATGGGTTCTCATGTGCGTTTTCATATGACCACCATGATTAAATGATTTCTGACATAGCTGGCACATGTATTGTTTTTCGCCAGTATGGATTCTCATGTGCGTTTTCAGAGTACCACCTTGATTAAATGATTTCTGACATAGCTGGCACCTGTATGGTTTTTCGCCAGTATGGATTCTCATGTGCGTTTTCAGAGTACCACCTTGATTAAATGATTTCTGACATATCTGGCACCTGTATGGTTTTTCGCTTGTATGGGTTCTCATGTGCGTTTTCATATGACCACCATGATTAAATGATTTCTGACATAGCTGGCACATGTATTGTTTTTCGCCAGTATGGATTCTCATGTGCGTTTTCAGATTACCACCACGATTAAATGATTTCTTACATAGCTGGCACCTGTATGGTTTTTCACCAGTATGGATTCTCATGTGCGTTTTCAGATTACCGCTGCGATTATATGATTTCTGACATATCTGGCACCTGTATGGTTTTTCGCTTGTATGGGTTCTCATGTGCGTTTTCATATGACCACCATGATTAAATTATTTCTGACATAGCTGGCACATGTATTGTTTTTCGCCAGTATGGATTCTCATGTGCGTTTTCAGAGTACCACCTTGATTAAATGATTTCTGACATAGCTGGCACCTGTATGGTTTTCGCCAGTATGGGTTCTCATGTGCGTTTTCAGAGTACCACCTTGATTAAATGATTTCTGACATATCTGGCACCTGTATGGTTTTTCGCTTGTATGGGTTCTCATGTGCGTTTTCATATGACCACCATGATTAAATGATTTCTGACATAGCTGGCACATGTATTGTTTTTCGCCAGTATGGATTCTCATGTGCGTTTTCATAGTACCACCTTGATTAAATGATTTCTGACATAGCTGGCACCTGTATGGTTTTTCGCCAGTATGGGTTCTCATGTGAGTTTTCAGAGTACCACCTTCATTAAATGATTTCTGACATAACTGGCACCTGAATGGTTTCTCACCAGTATGGGTTCTCATGTGCGTTTTCATATGACCACCATGATTAAATGATTTCTGACATAGCTGGCACATGTATTTTTTTTCTCCCTTATGGGTTTTCGAATAATCCATCATGAAATTCACTTAGTTGTTAATTTCAACGTTCTTCCTCAGTATCGGTTCTTTGATGAGCTGTAAGATGACCACGTTGAGGATACAGTTTCTGAAATAATTAACATATGTTTGTGGTTTTAAATGATTCGCATTTGCTTCTCCAATCACAAGATTCATAAAAAAGTCTGGATCTGTATAAGACTTTTGACTACCTAGGATGAGTGTTGGCATCTAGTAAAGATATAATAGTTGACATTAGGGAAAGATGAGGTCAAACAAATCCACTGTAATAATTATTATTAAGATGAAAGCCTTGTCTTGCAAAGTAGATTTTTTAGCTCTGAAGGAATGTTGTTCGTCATGTTCATACACTTGCTAAGATAACAGTAAAACGTCGATATTTATTATGCCTATAGAACATAATAGGGATAGACGAATTTTTGCCGATTCCGGGTACCGAATATTAGGCCTACAGACCATTATTTCTCGATTCCGATTAGTAATAAAGATTGCAATCTGAAGAAGTGACCACGCCTGTACAGTACGCCTGTGGTTGATTTGGCAGGCTGCAGATCTGGTTGGTGAACGAGGTTGCAAGAGATCTCGACAAAGACTCTCCCTCCCTCCCTCTTTCAGGCTTCAATTCATACCTCCCAGCTGAGGGATCAGCCACAACTTCACACCTTTGCCGACGGGTTCATGGTTGCTGAGGTCCAGCCCTTCACCCCTCGAGTGATCAATGTATAGACGGACAAACAGTCGCCCGGTTAATAGCCAATTCATTATGACAATTGTGAATCCCTGGGAAAAGGAAAAATCTAATAACCCTAGTGAGTGGATTATTGTAAAAGCTTCGTATTACATCAAAGATTTGACCCTTCTGCAGTTTCCAATGTAATTCAATGCGGCCTTTTATAATTACACCCAATGGAGTAATTGGAGCTGCTGATTAGATGAACTGTGACTGCTGTCTGGATTATAATCTGCCCAAATATTGGAACATCAAAGAAAGGACCCTCACAGTAAATATTATAACAGGATGATGAGTGATCTGTGAATTGCTATAGCTCCGTAGCGAACCAACGATAAACAAACTTCATTAATGTGCTATTTAGGCAAACCGATTCCGGATAATTCCGGGTAGTCCAAAATCGGCAAAATCGGTTGACCGATCCGGATTTCGGTTATGCCCTAATAATTTCAGTGCAGCTCAAAACAGTGGAATGACTGTTCAATCATATGCACTCAAGCATCGCCATATACATCTAAACATCACAATATAACAACTGCTCAGGGCCGTTCTTAAAACACTCCACTGGCTGAAAATCATTGAGCGCATCAACTTCAAAGTCTTATCCTTAAACTAAAACTCAATATAATACTACCCAAATCCCAAACGGTATAGCATGTCATAAATATAATGTAATAGTAAAACTAGAAGTTGGATAAGCGATGAAAACATGCCTAAAATATGTTTGAAAATCTTAAGAACTGCTATACCGGTTGGGATTTGGGTAAATGCATCCTGGTCTACCCGTTCGTCCTCATATCTCACTCTCTCCCGTTCCCTTATCAAATAAATTAGCAATATTTTAAATTGCTACACCTGTACATTCATGATTTGGATATAATTGGGTGTCATATACATGTAGATTACTGTAACTCAATTCTAATTGGCACTACCAAGTCCAATCTACAGAAGCTCCAGAGTGTTGGCTCTCTTTTATCAGAGTCATAGCAATATATCAAGATATGAACATAAAACCCTTTACAAAATCACTGGATTTGCTTCCTGTTCATCAGAGCATTTCTTTTAATTTGGGTCTCATGGCCTAATAAACACTTTACTCTGGCCAAACACATTACTGAAAATCAGGCAGTGTTCTTCAGCGTTATCGCAACGTCATCACAAATATTGCTATTCTGGTCAAATCTAAAGCTACAACTGTTATAGTAAGTCAATGAGCGTTTTCAGTTGCTGGACCTATATTTGTCAATTCCCTCCAAGTATATATCGTCTCGTTCTGCTCAGTCCCTTACATGCTCAACTTCGAACCCTGGCAAACTCACCTGCAAAATGGGTAGATATATGTAGAAATTGGCATGCCTCTCCTACAGAGGAGTAGAAAGGGAGCAACAATGTGATCAATTAAGCAGAAAACTGTTGCAAATAGATAAAAAGAACGACATAATTTTAACTATAAGATTACTGGTAAACTTACAATGTTGGTGGTGAGACCAGATGCCCATGAAGAGGATTAGGCAACTGATGATAGAACGTCTCATTTTACCTACAGCATAATTTGGTCAAATTACGTTGGTCGTACAATGTTGGTGGGAAGATCAGATGCCCAATTTTGCACATGAAGAGAAGTAGACACTTGATGACATACATGTATGTTGAGGCTAAGAAAGTTAAGTTGCTACAACTGCATAGCCGTGGCTATCTTTTGGGGTTAGATTAAGCAACTTCTCCTCTTCTTCTATATACATACAAAATTGTAGTTATGTCTATGATTATACCTGTGTCGATAGAGAACTGAATTAAAATCTAAACTGTACATTTTCTAAGCAATAAAAGTTTGAATAGCTGCAAATTTACAAATTGATATATTTCATTGTTCAAAGTTATTTATAGTAATCTACTTTTTAAAGTTTTATGCTGAAACTGCATAGAATTTTAATCAATTTGTGAGATGCAAACAGAGTTTTGCAGCACAAAAGTAATGATCTCAAAATATCATAGATATGTATTATGTCAAGTAATGCACCTTTATGTGACCATGAAACAGTAAAAATGTTGTCTTAGAGCAGCTGTTAATCAGGTCATTTCAATTGCTTAAAGACCCCAAAATTCTGCTTACAATATTTGCACATAAAGTTTTAACCATGCACTTATACAATATTAATCACTTGTCTAAGTTGTCTTCAACTGCTGAATTTAGACAGAAGAATTCCAAAAACAAATTTGTTAAAGTATGAAAACAAGAGAATCTGATATCGTTTCCCTTCTCATAATTTATAGTCACAAATTTATGGTTGGAAAAAAGTATTAAACAGATCTTATATCACATGTTGCCTGGAACACAGTGTTATTTCAGTTATGGTTTTTCAGTTACAGTTACAGTTATAGTTATCTAATTTATGATTTTTCAGTTAAAGTTATAGTTAAAGTTAACTGAAATCAGATTTTCAGTTTCAGTTATTTTTATTTATTTTTCAGTTACAGTTTAAGTTATTTCTCTTTATTTTTCAGTTATAGCATCAGTTATTTTTTTCAAAAGTCATGCCTAATAACACAATGACCACAAGTATTCTGAATAGTTACCAGAAATATTCACGCAGCAAATCAATCCGATTTAACGTATTGTCGGTTTACTTTAAGGAAAACACGACGTCCAGATTAGCACTTGCTCTGTTCCGATAATTAGCGTGCCACACTCGTGGTTTTAAACGTCCTTGCCAGCAACGGTGTGAACACAACATTGACTTTTGTCGTCTGCGGCTTCGTAAACAAAATGTTCCCACACGCCACTTTCTACTTTTCGACCACTACTTGGCTTAAACATTATTCTCGTAGTCGTGGATTGTTTTACAAATTTACGGTTTGGCGCCAACGACAACACAATGAAAGGAAAAGGAACCGGTAGTGAAACGAACATAGAAAACTGAAAAGGAACCAGAAGTGAAACTAGCATAGAAAACTGAAAAGGAACCACAGGTGAAACTAGCATAGAAAACGGAGAAGAAATCAGAATTGAAATGAGTAGGTAATCCCGTAGTTTAGGTTGGTAAATTATTTGAATATCTTCAATACCGAACTTCATGTTGGTAAGTAAGCAATCTACCTATGTCCATGATAACTATCGTCAATCCCGCTTCCATTTTATCGAGAATTTTTTTTAATCAATCCAGCTTCCATTTCATGCAAAAAATTAGCCAACTTCTGTTTAACCCCACAAATATTTTTCATCAACGGAACTTTTATTTAAGCAAAGAACTATTCTCATGGGTCCAGCTTCTACTTAATGGAACAATTATTTTCATCATTCCAGCTTCTATTGCATCAAAAACTTAGTTTTATCAATCCAGCTTCTATTTACGGTAAAAATTATTTCGATCAATCCAACTTTTATTTAAAGACAGAAACAGTTTCATCAATCCCACTTCGAGTTAGTGAAACGATTTTTTTCCTTAATCCAGCTTCCAATTTAATTTTACGATATAAAATAATTTACCAACCTAAACTACGGGTTTACCAATGAGTATATAAAACTGACCATAGACTAGAGTAGGATTATCATTCAAAAAGTAAGTAAGAAAAACACTCATGTTTTATTTTTCAGTTAACTGTTGTTATTTTTTCAGTTATACAGTTTTGGTTTTTCAGTTACTATTACAGTTTCAGTTATTCAGTATTTTTCAGTTTCAGTTACAGTTACAGTTAACTGCAAGACATTTTCAGTTATTTTGCTATTTCAGTTACAGTTACAGTTAATAGAAATAACACTGCTGGAACACTTTAATTTTAAATCAAAACACTTAAATTTACCATCACATTCAGTAAATGAAGACTTTGCCAAATTTATTTTACATCATTTTTTTCATTAAATGGAAACTGGATTGATTGAAAAATTCTTCATGAAATGGAAGCGGAATTGATTATAGTTATGATAGACATAGGTAGAGTGCTTTCTTACCAACGTCAAGTACGGCACTGAAGATATTAGAATAATTTAGCAACCTAAACTACGGGATAACCCTAAATTACATGCATAGAGTTATAGACTCTAACCAGGTTTGGCATTAAAGTCGAATTTCTCCATAATCTGGTTTAAATTCAGCACAAAATGGCGACGATAAAAGTCTTTCGCTACAATAAGCAGTAAGCTGAAGTTTTAGAAAGTATATCCTGTCATCTAGCGAATACATTTTAACGCGCTGCAACGACAGAGATTTAAATTACCAATAAAAGTCATATTTGTCAAATTGCTATTTAAGACATTTATATAATACTAGAAAAAGAAGTGACCAGACTCAGTCTGTTGGAAAGCAGGCTCATCATAGCATCACAGCGCATAAAACAAAATACAGTGGTGTAGACGTAAATTTGAAAGTACCGAGCGCTCCGGCCACTTGAAAGTTGATGACCGGGGGAGGGGGTAGTAACGAGTATTTTCCCAAAACATTTTCGAGGGGGTAGTAACGACACTTTTCCAACAATTTTCGAGGGGGTGGTAACGACAGTTTTCGTGGGGCGGAATTATCCCAAAATTTCACAAAATTACATGTCTTTCATTTCTGCGTGGGAAAACTCGATCCTAGGGGAACTTTCCCACCCCTAGAGACGTCTAAATTAAACACTGGCTCCGGCTAAATAATAAGTACCGGAACGCCGCTCCAACTTTCCCACCAAAAAGACGTCTAGATTAAAAACTGGCTCCGGCTAAATAATAAGTACCGGAACGCCGCTCCGGACCGCTCCGGCTCGTCTACACCCCTGAAAATACTGTCAGATTAACCAGCGTGCAGAATCTCCCAGTTTTATTGGGTTGTCGGTGAAATGCGGGAGTGCGGGTTCGGGATGAAATGCGAGTGTAGGCCTAGAAAGGGTGAAATTGGGATAGAGTCAAGGTTAGGTTAGGGTTAGACCCGCTAATTGTGCCCGCATTAAATTTTAATCCCGCACCCGCACTCCCGCATTTCACCCAATACATCGTAAGTCTTCTTTATTGGCCACTCTGTTCACATGTAACGGACTAAAATGTTGACTATCAATTCATAGAATTCTTCAGGACTGGTCTTTATGACAGTGCACTTCAATATGTCAATGTTATTTACCAAGAATGTTAATTGTTATTAACCCTCGGGCTACCAAGGAGGGGGGTGGTTGCCACCCCCCTAGGTTTTTATACATAAAAATTTTTTTCATGTGGAATAAAAAAATTGAAAATTATGTTGCTGTAGCAGATTCATTGGCGCACATTTTGAGGTAAACATTATGGTGGTAGCCCACGCCATTCAAAAGTTATACCCAATATACCCGAGGCACCAGGGGGGAGGTGGATACCACCACCCCCTAGATTTTCGACTATATCTTATCCGTAATTTAATATTAAGACACACAAATTATACCATTCTATAGAGGGAATGTGGGGCTTCATTTGCATACTTAAATGTTTGTCTTTTGAAAACCGGAAGTGATCAAAATAAATAATAATACGCGTAATCTGTGTGAAAATGGCTGAATGCAGCATTGTACATGTTTGCATGCATACATGTACATGTATATATGTATGGATGCATATTTATACGTATATAAACATGTGTAGGTATGTATTTGTGTATCTTGGATACACAGATCAGTTTCAAAACACACATAATCGTATATTTGTTTATCCAAAAAGTACAAAATGTACGCAATAATATAAAATATCGCTAATTATCGGTTCCTTTGTTAAAAATGATGTAATTTCGAGGTGCATTCACATAATGTACAACTAAATATACCATTCTGTGCAGAATTGAATGCTGAATCCATTGGTGTATTACAAGAAATGATAAAATTATGTGAAACCAAACCCGAAATCCAGGAGGGGTTGGTAACCACCCCCCTTGGTAGTCCGTGTTTACAAAAAAAAAGCTTGGTAGCCCGAGGGTTAAGTAAGATCATTGTGTCCCGTACAAAACTAAGAGATGCATGATTGACATTATTTTTCAGGACAAAGTCAGATGTCACCCTCCTCAGAATCCGAAGAGCGTGATTCTGAACAAGCCGACTCTGACACAGACATTACCGACACCATGAGCGCAGACTACTTACTTGCTCCCCCGTCGTCAGAAATCCAGGAGAACGCTGACATTGCCAACGCCACTACGAGCGCAGACTACGTACTTGCTCCCCCGTCGTCATAAATCCAGGAGAACGCTGACATTGCCAACGCCACTACGAGCGCAGACTACGTACTTGCTCCCCCGTCGTCATAAATCCAGGAGAACGCTGACATTGCCAACGCCACTACGAGCGCAGACTACGTACTTGCTCCCCCGTCGTCATAAATCCAGGAGAACGCTGACATTGCCAACGCCACTACGAGCGCAGACTACGTACTTGCTCCCCCGTCATCAAAAATCCAGGAGAACGCTGACATTGCCAACGCCACTACGAGCGCAGACTACGTACTTGCTCCCCCGTCATCAAAAATCCAGGAGAACGCAGACATTGCCAACGCCACTACGAGCGCAGACTACGTACTTGCTCCCCCGTCATCAAAAATCCAGGAGAACGCTGACATTGCCAACGCCACTACGAGCGCAGACTACGTACTTGCTCCCCCGTCATCAAAAATCCAGGAGAACGCAGACATTGCCAACGCCACTACGAGCGCAGACTACGTACTTGCTCCCCCGTCGTCATAAATCCAGGAGAACGCTGACATTGTCAATGTGCAAGTCGAAGTCCATTCTCACAGACTATCACCCTTTCTATCAGGGTTTGAAGCATTCTGGGGCTGCTGGTGAACAGAAGCCGACCTGCGAGCCTGATGAGGACATAGAGTCTGACCAGTAACTCCGATCCAGTGTTCGTGCTGTATTCTGAAGCGCCTCTGATAGAAATATTGAGTGGCGCTATATGAATAATTAGCAACGAGATTGTCTTCGTTTAATTGTCCTATTTCATTTTTCTTCATGTTTCGCTATTAGTCACTAAATTCTTATTGTAGCCACTTAACTTTTCGTGCATTGGGCATAAAAGTGTTACTTACGACCTTTTAGTATCCCATTTTGGACCAAAACTTTATTAAGAAATTTTTTTACGATCTGTGATAATTATTGGGGCCTTGATGGCAATGTTTGAACGTATGTATTATGTTTTTTGACTATTCTCAAATAACATATGCAAATTTGCATATGTTCGTTTTACGAACATTGGGCCAATAGGCTGCTAACAACATGTGATATATTGAACATGCATGAAATTACATTGTAACACAATAAGTCAATAACGTAATGAAAATGGATAATTGGTGTTAAAACCGTCTTGGATGCGCTTCTTGTCAACACTGAAGCAGCGTTTGGACACAGTTGGACTCACACCGATGTGGTCTAATGCTATGAACACTGGCTTGTTGTCTTTCCACAATGCCACCACGACACTTCCATTGCCCTGATATTCGATTGCTCCTCGCTGCTCTCTTCATCGCACTGGATTTCACGAGAGGGCAGTCTCACAAGCAGTTCCCCCGTATTGTCCCAGTGGCAGCAAAAACTGTATCTTCAGTACCAATTGTGAGGAGTACCAATGAAGTGAAGAAGTTGTCGAAAGTAAGAGTGTGACACTGTCGTCAGAAGCTGCCAGACAGCTTGACTACCGAGGCTGTCATCCTCACCACGTGTTGAATCCTGTGTATTGATTGGTACTCCACAGCCATCAATGTAGGGTCCTTTATTGTTTATTACACACACACCACGCACGCACGCACGCACACACACACACACACAAACACACACGCACGCACGAACACGCACGCACACAGACACACACAGACAGACACACGCACACGCCCACGCACACGCACACATATATGTATATATATATATATGATTTGGTTGATGCATGTAGCTCAACGTTGACTTGACTTGACGCGATCAGTAGCGTATTGGACCAATGTTCGTAAAACGAACATGACCCAGATATGAAAATTTTGCGACTCCATTTATTACAATAAAATTACGCAAATGGCATGTGCTTTGTGCTAAATATGTGCACTTGTCAAATACCCATCAGCTCGTGCGATATCACACATCGAACCAAAACTACAAATTTTCAAACAAAAGACGGTGAACATACTGGAGTTGAGGTATTTTGCATAAGACAAAAACAGTTCAAAACTTTCAAAACAATTTTTTTGCGATTTATCCGACAAATCAAACCTTTCGCTTACATAAGAGCACATGAACAGAAAACTAGAGTGATGACCTCAACCAATTTGATGTCATCAAAAAATGTGTTCGTAAAACGAACATTGGTCCAAAATGGGGTATTTTGCATAAATCTTACTTGCAGTCGTAACATAAGGACGAAAGTGGTTTTATGTTAGTTTTTTACAGGTTTTTTGTTAAATAAATTCTAGTGGCAAATACATGCTCATTTTTGTAATTCATCAATGACTGGTACTATTTCAAATTTCGTATGGTTTCTTTTATGTACAGTTCTGAACGCGTTTTTTGTGTTTCTGAAAATTGATCGCTTCTTACTTACGACCTTCTGTTGTGCAACAGACGAATTTGTCTTCTGCCAGTTCCTTCCTTTTCTGAGCTTCGTTCTCGAAGCGGTGCGACATGCCTGCGCTCTATGCTACTGTGAGTACCTCGTTAGTGAGTACAGGTCAACCACTTGACGCTCATCCTCAAGGACTCTGGCACTTAGCGCCTGAGCACAAACCACCTGCTGTAGCTCCTTCATTGCCTATAAGACATCGCATTGTAATGTAGTGTGTATTTCTGGACATTCGTAGTCGTAAAATAAAAATATAAAGCAGTTATATGAAGCTGAGCGCTGCGTCATATCAGAGGAGTTGTCCAGAGAGCGATGTACAGTGGAGATCAGAGTCCCATTCCCAAACAGACTGGATAGGCCAGAGATAGAGAGAGAGATATAGACAAAGCAGCAGCTGCTATCGCGGATTTCATTGAGGGAAAGAAAGTTTCGAAGGTGGATGATCGGATGGATTCGGATTTTGGAATGATCTAGGAATTTTTCTAGTATTATATAATTATAAATTTCATAAATAGCAATTTTAGAAATAGGGCCTATTACTGATAATGCTAATTTATATAAGCATATAAATCACTAATATGGCGTTAAAATCTATTCGCTAGATGTCAGGATATACTCCAAAGTTCAGCTTACTTCTCGTTGTAGCGAAAGAATTGAATCATCGCCATTTTATGCTGACGACAGTCACAATTTAAACCGGATTATGGAGAAATTCGACTTTATTGTCAAACCTGGTTAGAGTCTGTTACCCTGTACATATAATTTAATGGAAAACACAATGAAGTCAATGAAAGCGTTCTTAACATAATTGCGGTTTGATCTAAATGTGTTATTTTCCCGTAGTCATTCGGACGAACATCACACCACTTGTCATGCATCGTTCTATGTACCGTAACTTGTTCTGTAAAACTCTTTGGTCGATATGCGTAAATAATTAACATAAATTCGCACAATTAAAACAAGCGGTTCTAGACAGACCGTGGCAAATATCATACCGACCAATCACAAGCGACTTCTCATACCGACCAATCACAGACGACTTGTCTATCAATAAAATCAGCGTGGAAAATAAATTAATATCAACATCTCGAAGTTTAAATAATTCTCTTCCTAAATGGAAGCTGGATTGACAAGAATAATTGCGTAAATTAAAGCTGGATTGGGAGAAAATAATTGCGTAAATGTAAGCTGGATTGGGTAAAATAATTGCGTTTAACTGGAAGCTGGATTGGGTAAAAATGATGGTAATCTTCCAGTTTAGGTGCCAAAATTAGTTGGCAAAACTGGGAACGGCGGTCCCAAATTATGAAATGACGGCGGTCCCAAATTATGAACTAAAAGAAATCAACAGATGCCGCTTTCTTATAGTTTCGCTAAAACGTGCTATATGTTCTCAGGAATCCAGCTTCTAATTACTTAAAACATTATTTTCATCCAGCTTCTGTTGAATGGAAACTTAATTTCATCCATGCAACCAGCTTGGTATCCAGCTTCTATATACGGGAAAAATTATTTCGATCAATCCAGTTTCTATTTCAACACAGGAATGTTTTCATCAATCCCAATTCCATTTGGGGAAAGTTTTTTTCATCAATCCAGCTTCCATTTTAAAGAGACAATATCAAATAACTTTGTAGACTTCTTTCATTTCATAATTTGGGACCGCCGTTCCCAGTTTTGCCAATTAGTTTTGTTACCAATAGATTTTTGTTCTTTGTACAGTGAAATGTTACTTTGCCAATGTTTGGAACAATAAATTTATGTTTATGGTTATGGTCATATGAATGAGCAGTCATTCCACTGTATTAAGCTGCATTGAAATTATGTGACATATACATGTCTAATATTGACGTTTTAGCAGATGTGTGAAAATGACAATGGCAGGCATCATTCTTTCAGAGCTTCAGAATCTAGTGATTTCTTTTACCACAACTTTAGTCAACTGTTATATCTTCCCTAAATGTATCCTGAATGATAGCATAAAGGAGTGAGCTATTAAACAACAGATGGCAAGCTTCAGTATTTCGTCAAGAAGTTTTTTCTGTGTGAATACTTTCTTATTTTACTCGACAAGAACTACCACTGATACATGAAACATGAACTCTTCTTGTAAGCATCTGAAAGGCGAACTAAAATGAAGTAATCGGTAATGTGTGAATCTGGACACTGCTGGTGTTGGAAAGGATATGACAACAACAATTGCAGAAACCTTTAACAGAGGCTATTTCTTTGAACCACATACCGAAACTCATCCTTGTCAAAGTCTTATAAAGATCCAGACTTTGTCAGTTTGTCTAGAATCCTGTGATTGGCGAAGCACATATGAATAATTTAAAACACAAACAGATGACAATTATTCAGAAAGTGTATACTGAATGTGATCATCTTACAGCTCATCAAAGAAACGATATTGGAAAAACAATGAAATTAACAATTAAGTAAGTATCCTGATGGAGAATACGAAAACACATACGGTTGAAAAACCATACACGTGCCAGCTATGTCGGAAATCATTTAATCACGGTGGTCATCTGAAAACGCACATGAGAACCCATACTGGTGAAAAACCATACATGTGTCATATATGTCGGAAATCATTTACTCAGGGTGGTCATCTGAAAATGCACATGAGAACCCATACTGGTGAAAAACCATACAGGTGCCAGCTATGTCAGAAATCATTTAATCAAGTTTGTCATTTGAAAAAGCACATGATAATCCATACTGGTGAAAAAGCATTTAGGTGCCAGCTATGTAACAAATCATTTAATCACGATGGTCATTTGAAAACGCACATGAGAACTCATACTGGTGACAAACCATACAGGTGCCATTTATGTCAGAAATCATTTAATGAAGGTGGTCATCTGAAAACGCACATGAGAACTCATACTGGTGAAAAACCATACAGGTGCCAGCAATGTCAGAAATCATTTAATCAAGTTTGTCATTTGAAAAGGCACATGATAACCCATACTGGTGAAAAAGCATTTAGGTGCCAGCTATGTAACAAATCATTTAATCACAATGGTCATCTGAAAGCGCACATGAGAACTCATACTGGTGAAAAACCATACAGGTGCCATTTATGTCAGAAATCATTTAATGAAGGTGGTAATCTGAAAACGCACATGAGAACCCATACTGGTGAAAAACCATACAGGTGCCAGCTATGTCAGAAATCATTTAATCAGGATAGTAATCTGAAAATGCACATGAGAACCCATACTGGTGAAAAACCATACAAGTGCCAGCTGTGTAGGAAATCATTTAATCACGGTGGAACTCTGAAGACGCACATGAGAACTCATACTGGTGAAAAACCATACAGGTGCAAGTTATGTCAGACATCATTTAATGAAGGTGGTTCTATGAAAAAGCACATGAGAACCCATACTGGTGAAAAACCATACAGGTGCCAGCTATGTAAGAAATCATTTAATCATGGTGGTAATCTGAAAATTCATATGAGAACCCATACTGGGGTAAAACCATACAGGTGCCAGCTATGTAAGAAATCATTTAATCATGGTGGTAATCTGAAAATCCATATGAGAACCCATACTGGGGAAAAACCATACAGGTGCCAGCTATGCCAGAAATCATTTAATCACGGTGGTCATCTGAAAAGGCACATGAGAACCCATACTGGGGAAAAACTATACAGGCGCAAGTTATGTCAGAAAACATTTACTGAAGGTGATACTCTGAAAAGGCACATGATAATCCATAATGGTGGAGAACCATACAAGTGCCAGCTATGTCAGAAATCATTTATCAGTGCAAGGACTTTGACGGTGCATATGAAAACCCACACAAGAGTTAAACCATACATATGTGTGGGTTGTAATAAAGGATTCACAGATATTGGATATCTACAGAGTCACTGCAGAAGAAATCATGCAACTGAGAAGAAACACTCGCACAACAAACCTTATACCAAAAGTAGTTCTTCTGCGACGCGGTTTAAACTCCATGCCGGAACACAGCAACAGGATCTTAAAATGGGAAGTGTAGTATTTGCTAACCTGTCTGATCATTTCATCAGATTTAGTAGTCCAGGAGTTGCTGATGAAGAAAATGAACGTTACTCAACGAACGTACATCCGGATTCTGGTGGAATTGCAGGTCCTTTTCCGAAAAGAGATAGAGAATGTCTGTATATTGGGAAGTTCAAATCACCTATGAATACAAAGGCGTCTTTGTCAAAATCTTTTGGATGTGGTATATGTGACGATATGCTTGAAATAGAGAAGGAATTTCTAGAGCATTGTTTTAGCCATCGATTTTCTCCACCCGACGACTTATTTGCCGAATTTGATTGCAGTTGAAAAGATTTGGAATTAGTGATTTATAATTCCGCTGCAGTTGAAAAGATTTATTCGATTTATAATGAGACTTGTCAACCCACGAATTAAAGCTTTCTGGGTACCCTAACCACTTAACTAGTGATTTCTTTCCACGCCTTCGTATAACCTTCTCAATCCTAAATATTTCTTGAGTAGATTTTTGCAGTTCCTGTTCATAGAATGAACCCTGAATTTCTTCTCCGTTATAATCTTTAATCTTATAGGTTGGTGGATCCGTGTATTGAACTCCAGACACAGTAAATAATTCCTCAGTCCATTTCGGCGTGTACCCCTTCTCAAATAAATTCTTTTTCTTCGTAATTCTAACTTTATCACCTACTGAGAACCTAGGTACAATAGGCTCTGAAATCTCATCACCGTATAAATTCATAAACACAGTCTTTTCATTATCTTTCATACTAGCTTTGGCGGGCGTCATTTTAATAGAAGTATGTCTAGTGTCATTATAATTACTAACCATTTCGCCTAATATATCGATATATCTTCTAGTTGAGTTAGCTGTAAAATATTTAAACATCTTCTCCCTCATCGTCCTATTCCATCTCTCGACGACACAGGATTTCTCTTCGTTCTCGGTAGAGTACAACTCGACCAAACTCTTTACGTCTTTATTATAAAATTCTTTCCCTTTATCAACCCAAACTTTACCCGGTTTTCTTCCGCTCTTTAATATTTTCATGAAGCCGTTAGCTGTAGATTTTCCACTTTTATCATTCAATGGAACAATCCAACCGTACTTTGAAAATACATCTATTACGGTTAAAAGATATTTTACACCGTCGTTATCTTGAGCAAATGCTTGCATGTCCACCAGGTCAGCAGCCCAAATTTCATCAATACCACCAACATAAACCTTCCTTTTACGAAAATGCCTTATTACGGGTTTATGTAATTCATTCGCGAGCTCGTCAGTCCATTTCAGATCCGGTTGTAGTTTTAAGCTTTTTTTAAACCTAATCCCAAACTCGATTTAGCTGATAATATAGGTTTAACTATAGTCCTCTCTACACGTTCCCGTAAGCTCGGGTTAGGAATATTATTCAAAGCATTAATCATCGCTCTATCGGCTACATTCCTAGAAGCCGTATCAGAGTATTGATTGTAAGCCAAATCGTGAATATATGCCGCGCTATCTACTCGATCAACTGGTTTACTCCAATCTTTAGGAGTGCCATCGGGGTTCAATCTCAAATCTAGTCTAGTTCCTGGTCCCGTAAACGAGTGACCAGGCAAATGCATTTCACCAGGGAATTTAGCCCACGGTAATTTGATGTTGCTTGTAACTGAATTTAGAGAACTAACGAGATCACCGCCTTGTGATGCTTTCACGAATTGAGTTTTAGTAGTTCCACATACGGCGCATACGCCTCGAAGCATAGGTCTATTATTTTTACTAACGACGTTCTGAATATCTCTCGTTTCAGTTTTTGTCTTACACTTTACACAATACATTGTTATTTTAAATACGAAAACATTTATATTTAAAACGATCATGGAAGCTAAAAATTTATCGTGGAACGACGTGTCATCTAATAGATTCAATAACCCTCTTTTACCGAAAAGTATAAGAGGGTTAATCGTTGGAAAATCTGGTTGTGGAAAGACTACATTACTGTTGAACTTACTTCTAAGACCTGGGTGGTTAGATTACGATAATTTACAAATATTCGGTCTGTCTCTCTTTCAACCAGAGTATAAAATTCTGAAAAAAGCATTTGAAGAAAAGCTACCTAAACAAGCCATAATCGGGTTATTCGACTGCCAAGACGAGATCATAAGACAAGATATTCCACCAGCAGTTGTAGTTGAGGAAATGGCTAAACAATTGAATGAGAAATCTGACATATCTACCAAGTTCTTTGAATCAGCCGAAGACGTGCCAGACCCGAGAGAATTGAAGCCGGAGAAGAAGAACCTAATGATATTCGATGACCTACAGCTAATCAAGCAGAACAAATGCGAGGCCTACTACATCCGAGGAAGGCATAGCAATGTTGACTGCTTCTACCTCGCACAAAATTATTTCAAACTGCCTAGACAGACGATCAGAGAGAATGCAAACTTTATCTGTTTGTTTCCACAAGACCAGAAAAATATTGATCATATATACAACGATCACGCGAGCATGGACATGCCTAAGGATGAGTTTAAGAAACTATGTAAAACCATCTGGAAACAACGCCACGGCTTTCTAGTAATAGACCAGACCAGCAATAAAAATAACGGTAAGTATCGAAGCGGATTCGATGAATTCTACATACCAGCGTTAATATAAAATAATAATCTCATTATAATAAAAAGAATGGAATCTGCTCTCGAAAAGCTAACGACTATCATGGAAAAGGTGGAACGTAACACGAGCCCTAAATCATCGTTCTATATATTATTGACTAAAAAGAGTGCGAAGATTAGAACTCAGTTTAATCCGCTAATCGAACTGGACGCGGGTAAAAAGTATGAAATGTCTCTTCTCAATCTAGAGACTTATTTTTCTTTTCCGAATATTGACGCTTCAAACAACCATTTCAGATATACACCCGACGCCGAAGGAAGATTGGACCGTGAAACCGGAGACCATGAATGGTTTGATGTATTCATTCCGGAGGGCTGTTATGAAATTACAGATGTAAACGATTACATACAGAGAACCATGAAACAGAACGGACATTACGATGCGGTAAACAACGAACACTCTATTTCACTGGAACCTAACACTAATACGTTAAAGTCCGTGCTAACTATTGCGTCGAATTATAAAGTTGATTTTACATCGGACAACTCGATTAGAACGGTCCTAGGTTTCAATCGCCGAACATATTCGGAGGGGTATAACGAATCCGAACAAATAGTAAACATAATGAACATAACCAGTTTGAGAGTGACAAGCGATATAATTGGAGCCTCGTATACCAACGGATCGATGGCGAACGTGATATATTCGTTTTTTCCTAACGTAGGACCCGGTTACAAAATTATCGAAGTACCTACTAATTTGGTGTATCTCCCCATCACGCTGAGCACGATTTCATCGATGGAAACGAAGCTTACCGACCAAAATGGAAAGTTGGTTAACCTTAGAGGAGAGGATTTATCGATTAGATTTCACATAAGAGAAGTGTGAGTACTATTAAAAGTTTATCTTAGTTATATTTAAAATGAGTCGATACAAGAATATAAACGTTAATATTTCGGAAGGACAAAAAGAGAAAATTAAACGCGCGCTCGAAGCGGGGTGTGATGGCGTGAGTATTAGACTATCTTACGATGATCTAGAGGGAGAACACGTATTAGCTTTCACTCAAGCGCAAATTAACAAGATGACTAAAGCGTATGAGAATGGGAAGGGTGTAACGATCAAAATGAGTAAAACGCAGTTAGTTCATAACGCTAAAGTCGAAGGCGGATTCATCGGCGCTATTCTACCGTTTCTAGCAACGGCTGGTAAATTCCTTCTTTCCAGCGTACTACCGGGTCTCGCGACTGGAGCTCTAAGCGGTCTAGGTTCTGCGGCGACATCTAAAATCATCGATAAAATTAGCGGATCCGGAGTTACTGGAGGTGTGATATACATCAGAAGAGGAGATAGAAACGCCAAGATAGTTCAACAAGGAGAAGGTCTTTACATAAAACCGTGGAAGGGATCTGGATTAGATAGTCAAGGAGATGGGCTCTATATGAAGAATGGTAAAGGGTTGTTTATGAAAACTGGTAAAGGTCTCATACTCGGTCCTAATTCTCCATTTTCAAACATTCCAATCCTCGGGTGGTTGTTATAAAAAGGCTAAAATAGTTAAAAATTAAATTTCCTATTTATAAAAAATGTCTCGAAACTGGATAAGACCGTTACACAAGTTTGGTACGAAACCCGTTCGTTCGAAAAACTTTCCAATAAACCCTGTAGAGTGGTTACCTAAGAATGAAGTGGCCCACAAACCCGTAAAGCACCCAGGCTGCCAAGTATATGAGATTTTTACTCAACGAACGATAACGATTGATCCGAGAGAAACTGAAACGCTTTCGCTCGGACTAGGTGTTCGTATGCTGAGAGGATGGTGTAAAGTGCAGCTCAAACAGGAAATACAAGCAAGCGGTTGCAGACTACAAGACGATGTTGTTTCTAAAAATGCCGAAGACATCGCCATTACAATTTTAAACGATTCCGATTCGGAAGTTGTTATAAACGAAGGAGATTCGTTATGCTTAGTCGCTCATACCACTCGCAGTAGAGCAGTTGATTTTAAAATTATATTGTATAATTAAAAAAAAGATGCCACCAGGAAATACAACAATCGTAATGAAAGCGGATGCAGTAGATGGAAAAGCTCACGTTTACAGGCTCGGGAAGATCGTTGAAATTCAAAAAGAACTCGAAAGAGAACGAGATAAAAGAGCGGTCCTAAACGAAAAGTATCGTAAAGGCGTTAGGATTATTAACGTAGTAGATGGTATATCTGCTCTTATCGCGTTAGGTTCAACAGCTTCGGCGATTGCGGTTCTGTCTACGATAGTCGCGGCACCTATCGCGATGGCTCTACAAGCAGTGGCTGTTGGAGCGGGTGTTTTCAGCGGGGTCGGACGTGTAGTTAACAGAAAGCTCACGCTAAAGGCGGAGAAGCATAGACGGGTCAAAACGCTAGCCGAGGCAAAACTTAACACGATTAGCGACTACGTTTCGAAAGCCTTAGAAGACGATTTTATTTCGGATGAGGAATATTCGCTAATTTTAAACGAACTCGGGAAATTCAATGAAATGAAAGAAGAGATCAGAAGCGAGACAAAAGTTAGTATAGACAAAGAACCTGGAATTCGAGAAACTATGACCGAGTCGTTTAAGAACGCGGGTGAGAAATCGGTGAAAACAAACGTAAAACGTAAAAAACGTAAAACGTAAAACGTAAAAACGTAAAAAAACGTAAAAACGTAAAAACGTAAAATCAATTACGTTTTAAAAAAATATACTATTATTTTAAAACGTAATGTCATTTCTAAAGATTACCGATCCAGTGAAAAGAGATTTAATCGTCGCAGATTTTCTCAAGACGAAGAAGAATATTCAACAGAACTTTCTAAATGAGAAATTAGGCAATATAGGGATGCAGCGAGAATTAACGAAGCTTTTTAAGCCAATCGTTGACTCGCAATCAGCTATATCGAAAGAACAAAACGCTTTGTTATCTACTATTAATGAAAACTCAGCAGCCACTTCTCACGCTCTACAAGCGCTTCCCGCGTCGATATCATCATCGATAAAAGCTATTCAGTTTCCGCAGTATCCTTCGATAGAGGCGTATGATGATCTGTCGGAAGAAGACGTTACAACTTTAGAATTAGGAGAGATAGCGACGGCGTACTTGCAACAATACGCTTCGAATAAAAAGTTGGTGGATACGACGTTCGGTATATATTCTAAAGACGGAGTATTTTATGTCGGAAAGGAGCCTATTACCATCCAAGGTGATAATATAACGGTTAAGGATAAGACTTACGCCGGAACTCCCGGTCTCTGGGAATTAATAACGATGGCTAAACCTAACGAGTCGATATACGACGGTAACGATCTCAACGATTACGCTGAGATTCTACACGCAACGAATGCTATGAGACAACCGAACAATCCTAATAAACCGAGATCGAATAGAAGCGAAAAGTACAAAACCATTGTTAAACCGATATGGGAAGCGAAGAAAGGTAAGCCCTCAACAGGTGAAGGCGTCGTAGTTATTCCGCAAGACCCGAATGCGTTAGTAGGAATGTTGTCTTTACGAATGGCTAGTTTCCAAGCGGGTAATACAGGGGTTAGGAACGAGATAGTCGGTATATGCGATGAACTGTTAAGACAAGGAACGATGAATACCGAGCAATATAAAAACTTAATGTTACAATTATAAAAATGCTTGTCGTCACTAAACGAAGATATAAGAAACAACACGTTATAGGAGGAGCTGGAATATTGGATACTATTACCGGAGCTTTCAAGAGGCTCTTCACATCCGGCGTTGCTAACCGAGTCGCGTCAACCGCTCTAAGCGTAGGTAAAGATGCCGCGAAAGAGTTGGGTAAAAAGGCCCTAGAAGTTGGGAAGACTACCGCCGTAGAGGCTGGTAAGCGATTGGTGGATAAAGCCGCCGCTAAACTTTTAGCATCGTCGGTACTGTCACCGCCTGTAGTTGAAAATAAAAAGATTGAAACGATACCAACACCGACGCTTACGCGAGAGAATGCTGCCGTCTTAGCGAGGTTAATCGATAACGGCGCGAGGTCTAGTAGTAGTAACGCCGGAACTAATATTGATAATATACTAGCCGGTTACGGACTCGGAAAGCCTTCTTCTTCGAATGCCGTGTCCATTCGAGATCTCGTGCGCCATCTCAATAACAACAAAGGAGCGGGATTGAAACTCGCGCGATAACTAATTTAAAAATAATATCCTCGGTAATAAAAAAACAATGCAATCGGATATTCTAAACTTTACAGAAGCCTCGTCAGTCGACGAAGGGATTGAAAAATATGAATGGCACGAATACGAACCGGTAGCGAGAACGAATCTTAACTCAGCCGGTGAGATTCGCATAAGTATCGAAACCCAAGATCTATTTTGCCATCCCGCCGAGTCTTACTTGCTGATCGAAGGTAGGTTAGTCAAAGCAGATGGTATGGATACCGCGTACGCTGACGCCGACGCGGTAGCCATCGTCAACAACGGGCTTATGCATCTTTTCAGTCAAATCGGATATTCCCTTTCGAATCAAGAAATGGAAACGGTATATCACCCGGGGCAAGCATCGACGATGTTGGGTTTGTTGAAATACCCGAACGATTTCGCCCTGGCGCAAGGTCTTAACCAACTGTGGGCTAAAGATACAACTGCAACCGCGGTTATAGCGGATAACGCGGGGTTCGCGCTCAGACAGGCGTATCTTATTCAAAAACCAACGACTAAGGGAATGTTTAGTTTCATCGTGCCTCTTAGCCATATTTTCGGATTTTGCGAAGATTACGATAAGATAGTATACGGACTGAAGCATACGCTAACGCTGGTTCGCAAATCGGACGATGATGCTATTTTTAGACTCGCAGCTGCGGATGCTGGGAAAGTCGACATCCAAAAAATCTCGTGGTTTATGCCCCACGTTCTTCCGTCGGACATGGAAAGGATGCAGTTATACAAAACTATCGAATCGAAAGAGACGCTACCAGTTGCTTATAGAGCGCGTCAATGCGATACTATCACAGTTCCTCAATCGACGACTTTTAGCTGGCGTCTTAGCGTTAAGACGGCTCCGGAAAAACCTAGGTGGATAGTCGTTGGATTTCAAACCGATCGCGGCGGCAGTCAAGAACGTAACCCGTCGATCTTCGATCATTCCTATGCCAGAATGCTTCATGCCCAACTATTTGGTAATTAAAATGATAATCATTAAGAATTTGTCTGTATGTATAATATTGGAACTGCAACAGCACATCTTATTTATATAAAATCACAACTAAGTGTCCCAGTCTTCAATCTTGAACTACATGTGTTGAAAATTACAAATCAGCATAGGTCAATAAATAAGTCGTCAGGTGGAGAAAAGCGATGTCTAGAACAATGCTCTAGAAATTCCTTCTCAATTTCAAGCATTTCACCACATACACCACATCCATAAGATTTTTCCAGAAACGGTTTCGCATCCTCAGATGATTTGATTCTGTTAATAGAAAGACACTTCCCCGAGACTAATGTTTGCAACAGGACTTGTCATTTCATTAGAATTAGGATCCACGTTCTTTGACAAACGTTCATTTGATTTATTAATAACGCCTATACTCTTTAATGCTATGAATCCAACAGATAGGTTAGCAATTGATTCACTTTTCGTTCCAAGATCCTGTGGCTGTGTTCCGTCATGGAGTTTAAACTGCTTTGCTGAAGAACTGCTCTTGTCATAAGATTTATTGTGTGGGTGTTGCTTCTCATTCAGGTGAGATCTTCTGTGACTTCTTAGATTTCCAAGATGAGTGAATCCTTTATTACAAACGTCACATATGTACGGTTTTTCTCCTGCATGGGTTCTCATGTGCGTTTTCAGTTGACCACCTTCAGTAAATGATTTTTGACATAACTGGCACTTGTATGGTTTCTCTCCAGGATGGGTTCTCATGTGCATTTTAAGAGAACCGCCACAAGTAAATGATTTTTGACATAACTGGCATTTGTATGGTTTTTCACCAGTATGGGTTCGCATGTGCGTTTTCACAGTACCACCTTGATTAAATGATTTCTTACATAACTGGCATTTGCATGGTTTTTCACCAGTATGGATTCTCATGTGTATTTTCATATTACCACTTTCACTAAATGATTTCTGACAAAACTGGCATTGGTGTGGTTTCTCTCCAGTATGCATTCTCATGTGTCTTTTCAGAGGACCACCATGAGTAAATGATTTCTTACATAACTGGCATTTGTATGGTTTTTTACCAGTATGGGTTCTCATGTGTATTTTCATAGTACCACTTTCACTAAATGATTTCTGACAAAACTGGCATTGGTATGGTTTCTCTCCAGTATGCATTCTCATGTGTCTTTTGAGAGGACCACCCTGAGTAAATGATTTCTTACATAGCTGGCATTGGTATGGTTTTTCCCCAGTATGGGTTCCCATGTGCCTTTTCAGATTACAACCATGATTAAATGATTTCTTACAAAACTGGCATTTGTATGGTTTTTCACCAGTATGGGTTCTCATGTGTATTTTCATATTACCACTTTCACTAAATGATTTCTGACAAAACTGGCATTGGTATGGTTTCTCTTGAGTATGGGTTCTCATGTGTTTTTTCAGATGACTACCTTGAGTAAATGATTTCTGACATAACTGGCACCTGTATGGTTTTTCACTAGTTTTCTCAGTTGCATGAGTTCTTCTGTGTCTCTTTAGATGTCCAATATCTGTGAATCCTTTATTACAACAAACACATATGTATGGTTTAACTCCTGTGTGGGTTCTCATATGCATCGTCAAGGTCTCTCGCTGAATAAATGTTTTCTGACATAACTTGCACCTGTATGATTTTTCCCCAGTATGGATTCTCATGTGCCTTTTCAGATTACCACCATGATTAAATGATTTCTTACATAGCTGGCACCTGCATGGTTTTTCCCCAGTATGGGTTCTCATGTGCCTTTTGAGATTACAACCATCATTAAATGATTTCTTACACAGCTGGCACCTGAATGGTTTCTCACCAGTATGAGTTCTCATGTGCGTTTTCAGAGTACCACCTTCATTAAATGATTTCTGACATAACTGGCACCTGTATGGTTTTTCACCAGTATGGGTTCTCATGTGTGTCTTCAGATGACCACCTTGATTAAATGATTTCCTACATAGCTGGCACCTGTATGGTTTTTCACCAGTATGGGTTCTCATGTGCATTTTCAGAGTATTACCCTGATTAAATGATTTCTGACATAACTGGCACCTGTATGGTTTTTCACCAGTATGGGTTCTCATGTGCCTTTTCAGATTACCACCGTGATTAAATGATTTCCGACATAACTGGCACCTGTATGGATTTTCACCAGTATGGGTTCTCATGTGCATTTTCAGAGTACCACCTTCATTAAATGATTTCTGACATAAATGGCACCTGTATGGTTTTTCACCAGTATGGGTTCTCATGTGCGTTTTCAGGATGACCAACACGATTAAATGATTTCCAACATAGCTGGCACGTGTATGGTTTTTCAACCGTATGTGTTTTCGTATTCTCCATCAGGATACTTTCTGAATAATTGTCATCCGTTTTTGTTTTAAATTATTCGTATGTGCTTTGCCAATCACAGGATTCTAGACAAACTGAAAACGTCGGGATCTTTATAAGACTTTGACAAGGATGAGTTTCGGTATGTGGTTCAAAGCAATTGCCTCTGTTAAAGGTTTCTGCAATGGTTGTTGTCATATCCTTTCCAACACCAGCAGTGTCCAGATTCACACATTACCGATTACTTCATTTTAGTTCGCCTTTCAGATGCTTACAAGAAGAGTTCATGTTTCATGTATCAGTGGTAGTTCTTGTCGAGTAAAATAAGAAAGTATTCACACAGAAGAAACTTCTTGACGAAATACTGAAGCTTGCCATCTGTTGTCTAATAGCTCACTCCTTTATGCTATCATTCAGGATACACTTAGGGAAGATATAACAGTTGACTAAAGTTGTGGTAAAAGAAATCACTAGATTCTGAAGCTCTGAAAGAATGATGCCTGCCATTGTCATTTTCACACATCTGCTAAAACGTCAATATTTAACATGTTTATGTCACATAATTTCATTGCAGCTTAATACAGTGGAATGACTGCTCATTCATATAACCATAACCATAACCATCAATTTATTGTTCCAAACATTGGCAAAGTAACATTTCACTGTACAAAGAACAAAAATCTATTGGTAACAAAACTAATTTTGGCACCTAAACTGGAAGATTACCATCATTTTTACCCAATCCAGCTTCCAGTTAAACGCAATTATTTTACCCAATCCAGCTTCCATTTACGCAATTATTTTCCCCAATCCAGCTTTTATTTACGCAATTATTCTTGTCAATCCAGCTTCCATTTAGGAAAAGAATTATTTAAACTTCGAGATGTTGATATTAATTTATTTTGCACGCTGATTTTGTTGATAGACAAGTCGTCTGTGATTGGTCGGTATGAGAAGTCGCCTGTGATTGGTCGGTATGATATTTGCCACGGTCTGTCTAGAACCGCTTGTTTTAATTGTGCGAATTTATGTTAATTATTTACGCATATCGACCAAAGAGTTTTACAGAACAAGTTACGGTACATAGAACGATGCATGACAAGTGGTGTGATGTTCGTCCGAATGACTACGGGAAAATAACACATTTAGATCAAACCGCAATTATGTTAAGAACGCTTTCATTGACTTCATTGTGTTTTCCTTTAAATTACATGCACAGGGTAACAGACTCTAACCAGGTTTGACAATAAAGTCGAATTAATTTTCTCCATAATCCGGTTTAAATTGTGACTGTCATCAGCATAAAATGGCGACGATTATATTTTTTCTCTACAACGAGAAGTAAGCTGAACTTTTAGAGAGTATATCCTGTCATCTAGCGAATACATTTTAACGCGCCATAGCAAAGTGATTTATATGCTTATATAAATTAGCATTATCAGTAATAGGCCCTATTTCTAAAATTGCTATTTATGAAATTTATAATTATAATACTAGAAAAATTCCTAGATCATTCCGAATCCATCCGATCATCCACCTTCGAAACTTTCTTTCCCTCAATGAAATCCGCGATAGCAGCTGCTCTGCCTCCCTCTGTCTGTCTCTATCTCTGGTCTCTCCGGTCTGTTTGGGAATGGGAATCTGATCTCCACTGTACATCGCTCTCTGGACAACTCCTCTGATATGACGCAGCGCTCAGCTTCATATAACTGCTTTACTTATTTTTATTTTACGATCACGAATGTCCAGAAGTACACACTAAATTACAATGTGATGTGTTATATGCATGAAGGAGCTACAGCAATTGGGTCGTGTTCCGGAGATCAGTTCCAAAGTCCTTGAGGATGAGCATGAAGTGGTAATATGTGGTTGACCTCTACTCGCAGAAGCACAGACAGCACGGCGCAGTTCAACCGCGTCGAGAACGAAGCTCAGAAGTCGAAGGAAGACAAACAAATTGGCCGATGATGCCAAAGTCATCAACCGATCATTGATCATTAAAGATCGGGAATCTCCCGATAACCAAGTTGCTATGGGGACTCAGTCAAAACAGAATCGATAGACAGGTAAGGCTCGGTCTGGCACTGAGACATGCAACAGGCAATTAGTAGCAAAACTTGTTTAGCTCTTAATTTTGGCCATCAGAGCCTTTCAAGTCGCCTTCGCCCTGATAATCGCTCTGCAATGAGACTTATTCAAGGCAGTATGACGCTGGGAATCTCCCAAAAACTCTCGAAGTATTGGAGACATTCCGGTCAATCTTGGTATTGCGCAGATTTCTTTATATCTTGCATGGTTTGTGGATTGGAATAAAGCATAACAAAGGTTTAAACTTTTCAGAAGACGGGTAATGTGTGTAAGAAACACCGCAATTCAACCTGGAAAGCTTTACAGCTCATCCTCTAAGTTTCCTCTCAACAGCGGTTATACTGAGACAGAAGGTTACATGGCTTCTGAGTAGATTTCTTGAAGGGGCGCTATATAAATCTCCAGAATGAATGAATGAATGAATGGCTACAATCATCCAAACCATTTTTGAATTTTTGCGTAATGGAAGCTGGATCGACGAAAACGATTCTCGCCAAAGTAGAAGTTGGACTGATGAAAAACAACAGTGCTACAATGGGCGAATAATTTACGACGCTAAACTACACGTTTACCGAGATTTGAATTTGCCAATATACAGTCTGACATTCTCCATCTCTAATTTTCGGAAAAGGACCTGCCACTCCACTAGAATCCGAAAGAACGTTCGTTGAGTAACGTTCATTTTTCTTTATCAGTAACGCCTGGACTACTAAATCTGATGAAATGATCAGACAGGTTATCAATTACTTCACTTCCCATGCCTAATCGACTTGAGGCTGTAATATAGAGTAAAGGAAACATTATTAAATAATAAATGATAGTTTGTATTAATTAATTAATTATGTGTGGATTAACAATGATGGTCGTACAATAATTATTGTTTTCGGCCTAACTGGACGTTTGCTTGGCACGAATTTGATGACGTCACGGATATTGGCGAAAAAAATTTAATAAGTGAGCTAGTGATCTAATTTTTTGGCGTAACATTCTCATTTGAACAACCTATCCTCCAGTATACAACTTTCCATATTATATTGTGCAATGTGCATAGCATATATTTGTCTGCATTCAAAATCGTTCTCGACCTATCGAGTCACCCTATATTTTGAGGTTAAGCACAGAAATAAATGTAACATAAAAATCATTAAACACAACAAATCAGAAAATTTACAGGATATATAACAATCTTGATTACACATTTATCTTCCGTAATGAGTAATGACCAAACATAATGTCTAACATTTTAATCTAAGTAGAATTAACTAATTAATTATATTACTTAACATAATGAAAGCAACAGTAACAATAGTCTAAAATAATCTCACAAAATGATGTAGCGCTAACCACTCGGATAAATATCTAGTCCAGCAGAAGTATTTGTACAGCTAAATTTAGTATTCAACAATAAAGTTGTCAAGTAGTTGAATCCAGAACGCAAGACTTTACTATGTATGATTCTTCGCCAGTATGGGTTCTCATGTGCGCTTTCAGAGTAGGCCTATTATCAGCAACAACTGCAAAACTATACCATGAAATTGCACTTTATTGCATGCAGCATTTCCACGCAGTCTTACAATAATGTGAAAAAAGAAAACCTTAGATACAGTAGTCCCCATACGGAGGAACCTCTAGATTCTCTACATCAGAATGCCTATTCTGAAATGAAAGCGATACAAAGTAACTATTCGTATATTGGCCTACATGTATGTAGGTATCCTGTACTTCCATAGCATCTTTTCATTATAAATCTGTAATTCCAAATGTTTCCAACTGTAGTTACGTGGAATCTTAATTCAGCACAGGTCAACAGCTATGTGGTTAGGTGGAGAAAATCGATGGCTAGAACAATGCTCTAAAAATTCCTTCTCTATATCAAGCATAACGTCACAAATACCACATCCAAAAGATTTTGACACTTTTGTATTCATAGGAGATTTGAATTTGTTAATATACAGACATTCTCCATCTCTAATTTTCGGAAAAGGACCTGCAATTCCACTAAAATGCGGATGTAAGTTTGTTGAGTAACGTTCATTTTCTTTAACAATAACTCCTGTACTATTAAATCTGATGAAGTGATGAGACAGGTTATCAATTACTTCACTTTCCATTTTAAGATCCTGTTGCGGTGTTCCTGCATGGAGTTTAAACTGCTTCGCTGAAGAACTACTTTTTCAGTTCAGTTTCAGTTCAGTTTATTGCTCCCAAATGAATTGTACATCAGATACATAACAGATATTAGTAACAAATGATTATATGCAACAAAAGAAGACAACAGTAGGCATTTCTTGGAGTCAATGGGTGCCCTGAAGGGAAGAATAATCCCGCTAGGTAGGGTCCCTAAATACACGATAGTTAGTAGGCCTAAAGACGTTGGGAGATCAGTAATTGTTTGAATCATAGGATGACAAGTATAATAGGAAACGAAATTTAAAAATAAAATAAAATAAATAAACAAAAACAGCAGTATTTTCTGCTTAACTAAATATCATTTTCAATTAAACATCAACTAAATTCTACCTAACTAGACATCATTTCAATTTTTTTTTCCTACGTGTGCTCGTACTAATCTTTTGAAGTGTGGGAGGGACTTGGCAGTTTTGAGAGATCCTGGCAATTTGTTCCAAAGTAGTGGACCCTGATATTTGATGGAGAATTTCCGGGTGTTAGTTCTTGGGTAAATGCTTGTATATTCACTGTAACTTCTAGTAGCCTACTGTATGAATGTTCTGGTGTAGGAAAGTATGATGCAAAGGCAGATGGCAGCAGGTTATTTTTATACTTATACATAAATTCTAGTGTTTGAGTTAGTTTAATTTGGTTAATATTTAAAAGATTAAGCTTCCAAGGGGGGGGGTGGTTGCCACCCCCCCCTAGGTTTTTATGCATAAAAATTTTTCCCGTGTGGAATAAAAATTTTGAAAATTAGGTAGCTGTAGCAGATTCATTGGCGCACATTTTGAGGTAAACATTATGGTGGTAGTCCACGCCATTCAAAAGTTATACCCAATATACCCGAGGCACCAGGGGGGGTGGATACCACCCCCCTAGATTTTGACTATATCTTATCCGTCATTTAATATTAAGAGACACAAATTATACCATTCTATAGAGGGAATGTGGGGCTTCATTTGCATACTTAAATGTTTGTCTTTTTAAAACCGGGAAGTGATCAAAATAAATAATAATACCCGTATTATGCGTGAAAAATGGCTGAATGGAAGGACTCTTCCCCTTAGTTTTTTTTGTCTGTAGCGTATTCAGTTTTCTTCCCAGAAGAGAAACAAATATACCCTTCTTTTTAGAGGGAATGTAGAGCTTCATTTGCATACTTACAGGTTTGTCTTTTAAAAACCGGAAGTGATGAAAATAAATAATAATACGCGTAATCTGTGTGAAAATATCTGTATGCAGCATCACAACGTAAACCAATATATATGTATGGATAATATATGTATGAATGTATATTTATGCATATATAAACATGTGTAGGGATGTATATGTGTGTATCTTGGATACGTAGATCAGTTTCAAAGCACATAATCGTATATTTGTTTATCTAACAAGTAAAAAATATACGCAATAATATAAAATATCGCTAATTATCAGTTCCGATGTTAAAATTATGTAATTTCGAGGGCATTCACATAATGTACAACTAAATATACCATTCTGTGCAGAATTGAATGCTGAATCCATTGGTGTATTACAAGATATGATATGTGAAACCAAACCCGAAATCCAGGGGAGGGTGGTAACCACCCCCCCTTGGTAGTCCGTGTTACAAAAAGCTTGGTAGCCTGAGGGTTTAAAAGATTAAGTTCTAGGAAGAGAGGTTTTGTATGTGTATTATATGATGTTTTTGTAATTAGTCTTACGGCTTTTATTCTGGAGTATTATTAGGCTTTGTAGATGGTTATCATAAGTGGAAGTCCAGACAAGACATGGGCGCCCGCACGTTGGGGCAAGGGGGGCACTTGCCCCCCCTGGATTTTGAATCAATGTATGTAAAATTAAGAATATTAGTAATTTTAAATATTTGAAATAGGTTATTCTGACATTTCGTTGCTTTATTGGTGACTTATACAAATTGTACACTGAGGTAAAGACACCGGATCATCAGTTAAACAGCATGGCATTGATTTATTATAGCATGTCTCTAGTGACGGGTGGTTTGACACCGCTGACACATGGCTAGCGAAGTTAATTACGGGTGTATTCGATGTTTCGTCCGTGTAGGGTTGCCCCCTTTGCCCCCCTTCCGGTTGCGTGGGAAAGGCGATTGAGAGAACAAAGGCATGAGTATTTAAGCTGCTTGCAAAAAGAACATTTGAACGTATGCCTATATAGACATATACAAAATTACACATGTATATAATTATGAGACATCAATGGCACAAACATTTGTGGGTGAAATCCAGCTTAATATTTTGACACTTCAATCGCATCGTATCGTATCTGGACATCTATAAAGCGCCTCTCGTTTAGTTTGGACTATTCCAGAGGCGCTGTCAGTGAGGAATCCCCGGGGAAAGAGAAACGACTTCAGGGAACGAGTAGCCGAGGATGAGACCCCAGATATTAGCTTAGGCTGCAGAGTTGGGAGAAGGTCGAAAGGTTCCATGGACTTGGCATTAATGTGCTGATAGGATAGGACAAAATAATGAGGATGGGGATAGACGTGTCTGTTGGCTATTAGTGGCTGTTGTGACTTCTGAGACTTTGGAACGGTCGCAGAGTTCTATTTGCATTTCCATGAATGGATCATGATAGTGACCAGGCCTATACACTGGGCCGAATACAACCTGCAAGTAGAACCGTAGTAGGCTACTTAGTCGTCCTGTACCGTGGTACTGGAAGAATAGGCTGTTCACCATACCTGAGACATTTACTTTAAAAAGTACTATTTAACTGAGATTGCTGAAAGTCTTCAATTCTGGCCGCAGGTCTCAACATAGCAGGCTTTATAGACATACTTTGTGGACATCATGCGGACATGCTAGCTTTGTGATATTACAAGTAGGTTATATTTCGGCTACCTTTTGTAAATGGTGAGTGACAATATTATTCTGAATAACGTACTTTACAGTTATCTATATTCATAACTAAGTTTAGTTACAGAAGAAAGTAAATTTTCCTTCGATTTAGTCTTATAGACATAGTAACCCTAATTGTTCTCTGTCTAACGAATTTGTGTCAAAAATTCAGTAAAAGAATTCAAATTTCCAGACAATCGCTCGACTAAACCTCGGTAGAACGTGAAGAAATTAATTTCAGTGGCCTAGGTCAAAACGTAGCCTAATTGGAGGTGGACAGTAAGGCAGGGACCTATCTAAGTGAATCGATAATTGCAACGAGTCTACAGTCACGTTTAGAGCCTCTTTGGTGGCTCAAAGGTGCTCTATTATAGAGCCGACAACTGACTATGTAGGTTGCGCAGGATGACTAATTGCAATTGTAAGTGCTCATCGATATAAAGCCTTTTAAAGGTGCTCACGACCTGACTTAAGAAGACCACAATCGAATAGAATGTACGTAAATTATGTATGTATGTATGTATGTATGTATGTATGTATGTATGCGTGTATTCATGTATGTATGTATGCAAGTATGTATGCATGTATATATGTATGTATGTTTGTATGTATGTATGTATGTATGTATGTATGTATGGGTGATTCCGTGTCAAATCAACCAAATTAACAACCAAAATTGACATGACCGACTCATATTTATACATGAAATTTGGCACACCTGTTGAGACACATAAGACATGTATAAACCACAAAAAATTTTTTGGGTCAATTACATTCCGAGATATGGGTCGGCAAACTTTGACCCGACCCGCTCGACCTCATACCTTTGTACGCCTATATCTCAGCTTGTATGAGAGCTAGGAAGGTGTTCTTGGTGTCATTATTCAGCTCTTTTGATGAACTATTTGGGCAGATTATTCATGACTGTTTAAAAGTGTAACACCAAGGCCATATTTGACAATTGAGCACTTTTACCTTGACCTTGACCCTTTCACGGTTTATGTTAAATCTGAAAAAATTCACACTTATAGTCTGAAATGTCTTGAACATCCTCAGAAGAAATCAGAATGGGATCTATAATGGTTTTTTTGCTACAATTATTTTGTCTATAATTATGTACAAATTTCGTGTTGAATATATGGGCGATTCCAATTTCAGAAGACATGGACATTGAAGTTTGCACAATATTATAGACGTGGATATTGAAATTTGTACATAATTATAGACAAAATAATTGTAGCAAAAAAACCATTACAGATCCCATTCTGATTTCTTCTGAGGATGTTCAGGACACTTCAGACTATAAGTTTGAATTTTTTCAGATTTAAAATAAACCGCGAAATGGTCAAGGTCCAGGTCAAAGTGCTCAATTGTCGAATATGGCCTTGGTGTTAAACTTTTAAACAGTCATGAATAATCTGCCCAAATAGTTCATCAAAAGAGCTGAATAATGACACCAAGAACACCTTCCTAGCTCTCATACAAGCTGAGATATAGGCGTACAAAGGTATGAGGTCGAGCGGGTCGGGTCAAATTTCGATGACCCGTATCTCGGAAAGTAATTGACCCAAAAATATTTTTTTGCGGGTTTTTACATATCTCATGTGGCCCAACAAGTGGACCAAATTTCATGCAAATACGAGTCGGTCATGTCAATCGTGTTGGTTGAATTGACGTGGAATCACCCGTATGTATGTATGCTTTCCAAAATGATTTTTGTGCCACATGGTTTTGCCCCCCCCTGCAAAAATTCCTGCGGGCGCCCATGAGACAAGATTACAATATGTTAAGTAGGGATATATCAGTGTAAGGTATAATTGACGTAGAACATGTGGTGGAATCAGGTAAGATATTCTTCTAAGTATTCCTATGTTTTTTGAGATTTTTTTATTGATTTCTAAGATGTGCGTGTTCCACTTCAAATGTTGGTCTATATGAACTCCTAGGAATTTTGTGGTTGAAACTACAGGGATTATCATGTCTTCAATTGTAACTTTTTTATTCGAGCTTGGAATTAACTTTTTTGGGTTCCTAAATATTATGCAATTAGTTTTGGATAGATTAAGCGACAACATGTTTGCCTTAAACCAGTCTGAAGCCAGGATCAGTTCGTCATTAAATTTACCAATGATATTAGGTGGTCATATGAGGCGTGTGTAGCAAAGGCATTGGTATCGTCTGCAAATAATATAAAGTGTAGGAGTGATGATGAATTAGGTAAGTCATTGATATAAATAAGAAATAGTAGAGGCCCAAGTATCGACCCTTGGGGAACACCAAAAAGAATAAGTTGAAGAGATGAGAGGTTACCGTTACATGACACTTGTTGATAGCGGGGGCTTAGATAACTTTTAAACCAGTCTAGAGCTATATTCCTAACTCCATAATGCTCTAATTTAGCTATAAGAATTTTGTGATTCACCGTATCAAACGCTTTAGCTAGATCTAAAAATATTCCAATGGAAAATTCATTATTGTCAATAGCTTTGGATATTTGGTCTTGTATGTCAAGAAGAGACATGGAGGTAGAGTGTCGTGGCTGAAATCCATGTTGAAGGGGATATAGAAGTTTATTGTGCGTTATGAAGGAAAAGAGTCGATTGTACATTGCACGCTCAAAAAATTTTGAGAAGTATGTCAGAACTGATATTGGTCTATAGTTAGAAATTTCCGATTTTATGCCTTGTTTATGTATTGGTGTAACTTTAGCCGTCTTAAGTTCAAGGGGACCACTCCATTTCTGAACGAACAGTTAATCAGTTCTGCTAGTGGTGTAACAAACAAGTCCAACAGGGGTGATAATATTTTGGGGATTAAGTCCATCTGATCCAGAGCTATGAGTAGGTTTTAGGGTCTTATTTATAGACAGGAGTTCTTGCACATCCGTTGGTAAGACAACCATTGAGTTCAACGTTGAGGAAGGCATAAAGCTGTGGAATGATTTGGTGGCTTTAGGAATTTTGAGTGATAGTGATTTTGGTAGTTCAATGAAATAAGTGTTGAATTTTTCAGCTATACTTTTGGGATCTTCGACTGTGATATCATTGATTTTTAATTCCTTAATTGGTAGGTTTGTTTCTTGAACATTTATAATGGATTTAATTAGTTGCCAAGTTTTCTTTATGTCACCAGTGTTCTTAGAGAATTCATTTGAGTAGTATTCCTGTTCTAATTTTATACGAATTTTTTTGTATTTATTTCGATACTTTATAAAGATTTCCTTATTTTTTAAAGTAGGGTTCTTAATGTACTTTACATAAAGCTTTTCTTTTTTTAAGGTTGATTTCATCAGGCCAGTAGTCATCCATGGATGTTGTGGGATTTTTTTGGTGTTTTGCCTGGTTCTTAAAGGAAAGGCTATGTCATAATTTGATTTTATGATATTTATGAAGGTTAAGTAAGCTAGGTCAGTATTGTCCTCCATGCATAGTCTATAAACTGGATTCCAGTCAACCCTAGTTAATAGAATTTTAAATTCAGCAATCGTTTCTGGCGTTACAGTCCTAGTTAATTCAGGTTTGGTTGTGATGTTGTTTGAGTGAGATTCATTGTGGGTCCAAGTAATTATGGGTAAGTGGTCTGTCATGTCGTTAATTAGTATTGCAGAGTTAATTATTGTATCAGCAGCATTGGTAAAAATGTTGTCAATTAATGTATTGGTTGAGGTGGTAATTCTAGTTGGATGATGTATTAAAGGAATAAGATGATGGGATGTCATATTTTCGATAAAGTCTTGAGTAGGGGTGTGGAAGTCATGAGCAAACAGATCAATATTATAGTCACCAAGCAGGAATAGCCGTTTATTGGTATGTATTTTGCTACTTATGGAATCAATTAACACGTCAAACTCAGTGTTAAAGGTGTTCAAATTAAGACCTGGTGGTCTGTATATAACATCTACCATCATATCCTTGTTTTTTTATGAGGTAAATTTATAAATAAGCTTTCAAATGAAGTTGCGGAGCCTAGGTTTGTCACCCTATTAAAGTCAATTCCATTCCTAACAAAAATTCCTACTCCTCCACCTTGTCCCCCAACTCTGTTCTCATAGACAAAGGTGTAACCTGGAATGAAGATGGAACCCGCCATAGAATCATACAGCCAGGTCTCGGTAACTGCTAAGATTGAAATAGGTAAGTGTTGTAAAAGAATTTGTATGTCAACCAGCTTGTGTGTAATGCTCCTGGAGTTTATGTGCATAAGACTAAAGGGGAACTACTTTTGGTATAAGATTTTGTTGTTGCGAGTGTTGCTTTTCAGTTGCATGAGATTTTCTGTGACTTTTTAGATGTCCAATAACCGTGAATTCTTTACTACAGCCCTCACATATGTATGGTTTAAATTCTGTGTGGGTTCTAACATGCGCCGTCAAGGTCCCTACTCGGATAAATAATTTCTGACATAAATGGCATTTGTATGGTTTTTTACCAGTATGGGTTCTCATGTGCCTTTTCAGGTTACCACCTTGATTAAATGATTTCTCACATAACTGGCACCTGTATGGTTTTTCACCAGTATGACTTCTCATGTGCATTTTCAGAGTACCACCCTGATTAAATGATTTCTGACATAAATGGCACCTGTATGGTTTTTCGCCAGTATGGGTTCTCATGTGCATTTTCAGATTACCACCTTGATTAAACGATTTCTCACATAACTGGCACCTGCATGGTTTTTCACCAGTATGACTTCTCATGTGCATTTTCAGAGTACCACCGTGATTAAATGATTTCTGACATAAATGGCACCTGTATGGTTTTTCGCCAGTATGGGTTCTCATGTGCATTTTCAGATTACCACCTTGATTAAACGATTTCTCACATAACTGGCACCTGTATGGTTTTTCACCAGTATGACTTCTCATGTGCATTTTCAGATTACCATCTTGATTAAACGATTCCTGACAAAGCTGACACCTGTATGGCTTTTCGCCAGTATGGGTCCTCATGTGCGTTTTCAGATTGCCACCTTCTTTATATGATTTCTCACATAACTGACACCTGTACGGTTTTTCACCCGTATGGATTCTCATGTGCATTTTCAGATTACCACCTTCATTATGTGATTTCTGACATAAATGGCACCTGAATGGTTTTTCGCCAGTATGGGTTCTCATGTGTGTTTTCAGATTACCACCGTGATTAAATGATTTCTGACATAGCTGGCATATGTATGATTTTTCACCAGTATGGGTCATGTGCGTTTTCAGATTACCACCTTGATTAAATGATTTCTCACATAACTGACACCTGTATGGTTTTTCACCAGCATGGGTTCTCATGTGCATTTTCAGATTACCACCTTGATTAAATGATTTCCGACATAACTGGCACCTGTATGGTTTTTCACCAGTATGGATTCTCATGTGCCTTTTCAGAGTACCGCCTTGATTAAATGATTTCGGGCATAGCTGACACCTGTATGGTTTTGCACCAGTATGGGTTCTCATGTGCGTTTTCAGATTACTATCCTGATTAAATGATTTCCAACATAACTGGCACCTGTGTGGTTTTTCACCAGTATGGATTCTCATGTGCCTTTTCAGAGTACCACCTTCAGTAAATGATTTCCAACATAACTGGCACCTGTATGGTTTTTCACCAGTATGGATTCTCGTGTGCCTTTTCAGAGTACCACCTTCAGTAAATGATTTCTGGCATAGCTGGCACCTGTATGGTTTTTCGCCAGTATGGGTTTTCATATTCGCCATCAGTATACTCGCTTAATTGTTAATTTCAACGTTCTTCTCCAGTATCGGTTCTTTGATGAGCTGTGAGATGCGTCAGTAGTTCATTATGCAGTTTCTGAAATAATTAACATAATATTTATGCTTGTTTTGGTAAAGTCGTAGTTTATGTTGCTAAATTATTTGATATTGTCACTTTAACATGGAAGCTGGATTTATGAAAAAATTGTTTCCCTAACTGGAAGTGGGATTGATGAAAACATTCCTGTGTTCAAAATTGAAGTTGGATTGATCGAAATAATTTTTCTGTAAATAGAAGCTGGATGGATGAAATTAAGTTTTCGATTCAATAGAAGCTGGATTGATGAAAATAATTGTTTCCGTAATTCGAAGCTGGATCCATGAGAATATATCTTTGCTTAAATAAAAGTTCCATTGATGAAAAATATTTCTTTCGTCAAATAGAAGTTGGATTGATAAAAGTAATTTTTTCCAATTAAATGGAAGTTGGGTTGATGAAAATATTTCTCAATGAAATGGAAGCTGGATTGATGATAGTTAACATGCACATAGGTAGACTGCTTACTTACCAACGTCAAATACGGCATTGAAGACATTAGAATAATTTAGCAACGTAAACTACGACTTTACCCTTGTTTTTTAAATGAATCGTATCTGCTTCCTCGTCACAAGTTTCTAGACAAAGTCGAGATCTGTATACGACTTTTGACAAGGATGAGTGTTCAAAACAATTGCCTCTGTAAAAGGTTTCTGCAATTGTTGCTGTCGTCGCCTTTCCAACACAAGAGATGTTCAGTTTAACAAATTACCGGTTACTTCATTTAAGTTCGCCTTTCAGATGCTTACAAGAATAGTTCATTCTTCATTTTCGAGTAAAATAAGAAATAATTCACAAATAAAAAACTTCACGATGATACAGAAGCTACCCATCCGTTGTATAATAGCACACCTTTATTTTATTACTCAGGATATATAGTGAAAATATACTAGTTGACTATAACGAAAGATGAGGTAAAAACAAATCCACTGTAATATTATTAAGATGAAAGCCTTCTCCTGCAGTTAGATTTTGAAGCTCTGAAAGAATGTTGGTCATCATTTTCATACACTTGCTAAAAATAACAGTAAAACGTCGATATTTAACATGTTTATAGAACATAATTTCATTGCTAGTCAGTGCAGTGGAATGAATTTCTGTTCATTCATATACACTCAAACATCGCCATACATACCAAAGCAGCGCAATATCATTCCCGTTCTTAAATAAGTCCACTGGCTGAAAATCTTTGAGCGCATCCACTTCAAAGTGTTATCGTTAACCTACAACTCAATGCAATACTACAAAAAAGTACCTTTGCGAACTGTTCACCATGCAGCCATCCCGGTCTGCCCGTTCCTCCTCATATCTCACTCTCTCCTGTCCTCAGTCACTATTCGCCTAAAGTTCGCCAACCGATCCATATCCCGCACTACGCCTCAACTCCGGAATAAACACATTTTGAATTCCGAATATTCCAAATTCTTCCAACAAAACTGCCACTCACTCACCGTCACCTGTCTCAGGCTCCTCCACTCATCATGCCACAGATCTTTCAAAATTGAAATCTCACCTCTTCCAGAAATTATGCCCTGATTCACTATTTTGCAACGTGGTTTCTGATCATCAAACTGGATTGGTTTTCACCCTAAACATGCTCGTGCTCTTAGTCATTATACTTATATGGCATTTTGTACCAAGGCATATCTAAAACAAGGTGTCCGTCAAGGTTCCTCTCCTTTGCTCTAGATGCATACCCCACCGATAGGTATATAACTTGGCAGTCAATCACTAGGGTATCATTTTTAAGTAGATGATACTTATATTTAAATTTTATTTGACAAGTTATCTTGCAATTGCTTTTGTACAGATGTTTCAACTGCTTTTTTATTGGATGGTAATAAGCATGTGCTTAAATAGAATTTGGATTAATGATTCTAATTCTTTGCATAAATAGAAGTTGGATTGATGACATTTATGAACTACCTGCTTTGAAATAAAATTGGTTGAAAATTTTTAACTGTCTTGTACATTTTTTATAGACAGGACAGTTTGAATAGCTGCAAATTTAGAACTTGCCATATTTCATTGTCCAACGTCATTTATGTTACCTAATTTTAAAATATCATATTGAGACTGCCTATGATATAATCAATTTGTGAGATGCAACAGTTCTGCAGCACATCTACAAAATTATAATGATTTCAAACTATCATAAGCTAATAAACTATCAACTCCATTAATTTTAGCGTATTTTAATATTCCCCTGTAAATTCAACTGCATTTTGACGTATTTTATCCAAACGAGATAAAACCTAAGAAACAATCATTTGGATGACAAAAATAATTCTTTGCTTAAATAGAAGTTGGATTAATAAAACTAACTCTTTCTGTAAACATAAGTTGGATTGATGACATTTATAAATAAAATCATAGAAATATTAAATCAAAAATATGCTAAAATGGAGTTAGCCATCCATAATGACAAAATACGCCATGTAATGGAAATAATATTATAAGAATAAAAAATAAAAATGTAGCTTAGCGTCATACATTAATCGCCATTACATGGGTTTCAGCATTGGTCAAATACAAGTTGGATTGGTGAAAAGAATTCTTGTTAAATAGAAGTCAAATTGATTAAAAGAATCTTGCTTAAACAGAAGCTGGATTGAAGAGAAATAATTCTTAATTAAACAGAAGATGTGTTGATGAAAAATAATTGTTGCTTAAATAGAGAAGCTCGACTGATTAAACGAATTCTTGCCCAAATGGAAGCTGTAGGCCCTATTTATGAAAAGGATTCTTGCCAAAGTAGATGTAGGATTGATGAAAATAGTAATGCCACAATGGGTGAATAATTTACCACGCTAAACTACACAATTACCGAATAAAATATGCTAACATAGAGTTTCACCATATCATAGATAGGTCTTATGTTGACTTAACCACCGTTATGACTATGAAACATTAGCAAAAGTAGTTTATGAGTGCAGTTGTTGATTTGGAAGTTGTCTTTATTTAAGCCAAAGAAACTGCCACCAGTGTTTATGTCTGAAGTTGCAACCATGCACTCATACAACAACATTAATCACTCATCTTCATTGACTGCTGCTTTTAGACAGAAGAATTCCAAACGAATTCTTTCAGTCAGAAAACAAGAGAATCTAATATCATTTCCCTTCTCATAAATCTACAGTTGCAAAGAATCATAAAAATAGGGTAATCCTGTAGTTTAGGTTGGTAATTTATTTCATATGGTCAATTTAAAATGGAAGCTGGATTGATGAGAAAACTTGTTTCTCTAAATGGAAGTGGGATTGATGAAACCATTTCCGTGTTTAAATAGAAGCATGATTGATCGAAATAAGTGTTGGCATAAAGAGAAGCCGGATTGATGAAAATAATTGTTTCCATAAGCAGAAGCAGGATGCATGAGAATAGTTCTCCCCTTAAATAAAATTTCGATTGATGAAATTACTTGGCTTAAATAGAATTTGGGTAATTTTTTTCATTAAATGGAAGTTGGATTGATGAAAAAATGTCTTCATGAAATGGAAGCGGGATTCATGATAGTTGTCATGCACATAGGTACACTGCCTACATACGAACGTGAAGTGCGGCATTGAAGACATTCAAAAAATTTAGCAACCTAAACTACGGGTTTACCTTCTTGTTTACCTGTAAGAATTATGAAACAGTTATAAAATCTAACCAGGTTTGGCATTAAACTCGAATTTCCTCGTCATCTCTTTCACACCGCCATGAGCACAAAATGGCGACGATTGAAGTGTTTCCTTGCAAAGACAAATAAGCTGGAGTTTTCGAAAGTATATCCCGTCATCTGGCGAATAACCTCGACGTGCTAGATCAACTAATTATTTTAGGATTACATGATTGTATATAAATAAAAACAGTCCTATTTTTAAAATTGCTACTTGTGACATTTAAATAATACTATGAAGAATGAAGTGAACAGACTATTGGAGAGGCATCTAACTTTAGTGCAATAACGAAATATGAAGGGCGCGAGCAAAGCGTGATAGGAGCCTATTCTAATCTCTAGATAACCAAGGCGCTACTTAAATGAGACGTTGAGAAGAAGCTTAATACAATCGCTGCGTCTTCCGTTCTGCGCTGTGCATACGATTCTCCTCTGTGTCTGATCGTATTCTCGCATTCGCAAAAGCATTCGTCTTTGCAATCTCCTCTCTACAAGTCTTTCACTGTCAGCTTAATCTCTGTGCAGTGGTAATAGTAGTACGTAGTAGTTTCAGTTTAACGACACTGCGATAATATTATAATAAAGATCGTTAGCGTAGCCCTCCTCTTTAATCTTGTAATAGTGTAACTAGCTGCGTTATGACAGCCAGAGTTTATCAATAAACGAATATACATTATATCCATGCTTGGGGGTGGCGCTGCCAGAGTAGCCTACTAGCAGTGGCGTAGTTACAGTGGCAATAAAACGTGGCTGACGAATTCACAAGACCGATCGAAGGCATTTTAATGTCTTCACTCTCTGTCTGATCACGTGCGTCAACAGTCTCACTCGCTCCTGCTTCTATTGCCTACGCCAACTCCGTGCCATCCGCCAATCAATCCCACTGCATGCTGTCACGACTTTGGTCCATGCCTTGATCTGCGCCAGGATTGATTATGGGAATGCGGTCTACGTTGGTCACTCCTCTATAAATACATTCAAGCTTCAGGCCATACTAAAGGCTGCTGCCCGCCTATAGGCAGCATTTCAAAGTTTGACCATCTCCTATTTTATCCACGACTCTCTTCACTGGCTCCCTATCCGCCAAACGTATCCAATTCAAGGTCTGCTCCCTCATGCGAAACTGTATTGCTGATTCTGCTCCTCACTATATTAGGGCATATTGCACCCAATTATCTTAGAGATCAATGTTTTACAATGTTTTACAAACTACGGGTTCCAATATTATTTGACACACATCCTTTCCTGATGAGGAAGCCAATCCAAGGAATTACGCGTCTAGGGGTGATAAGACGAATTAACTCCCTTGATCTTCCCAATGACAGTGTACAAACTATGGAAGCGTTTTCTTGAGAGCGCAAGAGCAGCGGATATTTTAACCCCCGACCTTTCTCGGTTGACAGTCCAACGCTATTACAACTATACAGCCTAACGAGAGGGTGAATGATAGCACAGGGATGGGAGAGGCAGAGGCAGAGGCACAGGCTAGGAATTGGAATATGACAGGTAGAGAGAGAGGAAATAGGAGGCAGAGAGACAGCGACAGGCAGATGGACTGAATGAATTAGAGGAACAGCGAGAGGCAGAGAGACAGCGAGAAGCAAAGGGAGAGCGAATTGGTGCAGAAAAGAATTCCTAAATGTTATAATTAATGTTTAAGAATGACATAGTTTGAGTTTAATTTGAATTTGTCAGTGACAGAGATGGTTGATACGCTTATTACATATACTCTTAATTGGTATGAAATTATCTGTTTTCTTTGCAAGGCAGTTGAGCCCTATAGAATAACAGTGGACCAAGTCCTTATTTAATCATATGAACTTTGTCCACTGTTATTCTAAGGGCTTCTGTTCGAATCCATGTGCTCCCGTGCGAAGTGCATAATGGCGTCGGATAACTAGGAGGCAGAGGGAACAGGCAGCCTAAAGGAGAAGACGACCCTCAGCAACTCCAACCCACTTCTCCATCGTTGCCCCGCCATCACAAAGATATCCCATCGGAGTTGTTTTTACCAGGAACCGTTCCAGTATTCGACTGTCTGCTGCAGTCACATAACCCCACGATGCACTGAGACAGCATACTTCTATCTAGATTCCATTGTAGTTACCTCAGCAACAGCGCTCAAAGCCTCCCCCGAGAGGCCATGGGATCTGAGTATTCGCAGTGCATGTAACCTAACGATCCAGTGTAAGCGCCAAAGAATTTCATCCACGTGGGAGGTGGGATTACGGTTACTCCTAAGGTAACTCACAGGACCGTCAAGGATTCAACCCATTGCAAACCCTCCATCATGGGTTGCTGTTCAAGTAATCATCTTCATTACAAACATCACTTGAGACTTGTTGGCATTCAGTCGGAGGTTATTAGATGCAACCCAGTCCGACACCGACTGAAGAAAGAGAGGCAGACAAAACGACGAAAATAGACTCAGAAACAGTTAGTAAACGTCTTTCGTTCCGCGATGAACCGACCGCGCGTCGATAAAACGACAAAGGATGCGAGAAATTGACAGACACACAGACGAACGGACAAAGAGACAGACAAGGAAACAACAGCTATGCAGATAGAACGACGGACAGACAGACAAACGGATGGACGGATAGACAGACAGACACAGAGACACTTGACAGATAGATGGAAGGATAAGTAGACTGCAGAGCAAATGAGTAAGCTGGTTCTCAGTGTAAACATTGATGTGTCAATTAGATAATCGATATTACGATATCACGGTTTGTTTATCCTGCGCACAGATAATTATTGAATAATTACGTTAATGCGCTATGATGAGCCAGCTCCCCATCAGTCGGATCATTTCTTTTTACAAGAGAGTAGCCTATTATGTAAATAGCACAACTAGCAATTTTACAAATATGACTGTTATTGTTATAATTATAAACCTAGAAAATCTGTTTTGCGGCAGCAAATTAAAATATATTCGCTAGATGACGGGATACACTTTCTAAAACTCCAGCTTACTTCAAATTGTAGCGAAACACTTTAGTCATCGCCATTTTATGCTGATGACAGTTTAAACCAGATTATGGAGAAATTCGACTTTAATGCCAAACCAGGTTAGATTATATAACTCTGTGCGTGTAATTTAGCGGACTAACACATTTAGGTAAAGTCGTAGTTTACGTTGCTAAATTATTCTAATGTCTTCAATGCCGTACTTGACGTTGGTAAGTAAGAAGTCTACCTATGTGCATGTTAACTATCATCAATCCACCTTCCATTTCATTGAGAAATTTTTTCATCAATCCAACTTCTATTTAATTTGAAAAAATTACTTTTATCAATCCAACTTCTATTTCATGAAAGAAATATTTTTCATCAATGGAACTTCTATTTAAGCAAATATATATTCTCATGGATCCAGCTTCTAATTACGGAACAATTATTTTCATCAATCCAGCTTCTATTGAATCGAAGACTGAATTTCATCCATCCAGCTTCTATTTGCGGAAAAAATTATTTCGATCAATCCAACTTCAATTTTGAACACAGGAATGTTTTAATCAACCCCACTTCCATTTAGGGAAACGATTTTTTTTCATCAATCCAGCTTCCATGTTAAAGTGACAATATCAAATAATTTAGCAACGTAAACTACGACTTTACCCACATTTAATTAACGACAGCTAAGTCAACGAGAGGGTTGTAAATATAATTGTTGTTTTGATCTTAATTTTTATTTCCCTCTGAAACGATGTCTGGAAAGTCATTCAGATGCAGGTAATCTATCGTTTTAAAAAAGTAAGTAAGTAAGTAAGTATATTCTTTAATGAAAACCAGTTGCATATCCGCACTCTGGTGTACATACATCGTAACAATAAACAGTTAATGTTAATAGGAGTACAACATTCGGTAAAAGTGCATTTTAGCGTATTAAACCCATGATGATTTCGGCCAAGTATTTTAGCGTATTTTATTATTTCTCTTATGTGGCTGCGTAAATGGAAGCTGGATTGATAAAAATAATTCTTTGCCCAAATGGAAGTTGGATTGATGAAAGGAGTTATCTGCTAAAGTGGAAGCTGGATTGATGAAAAAACGTGTAGTTTGGCGTCGTAAATGACACGCGATTTCATGGCGAATCAGCGTTGGTCGAATAGAAGTTGGACTGCAGAAAAGAATTCTTGCTAAATAGAAGTGGGATTGATGAAAATAATGTTACCTTAAATAGAAGTTGGATTGATGTAAAGAATATTGCTTAAATAGAAGCTGGATACATTTCAGTTATCATGAAAGTCATTGAAATAATAAAATACGCTAAAATACACGCCTAAATCCACTATCAATAAAATACGCTAAAATGCACTTTTACCCAACATTCTAACAATAAAAGTCTTTACGCTGTAAATTATCTGCAAGAGGTACACAATGGTCGTGCGATCGCGGTCGCAGGGTATATTGTTGAGGGCTTTTGGTGGAAGTAAACTATGCAGTACATGGCCCTGGTTCATCAGGACCGCAGAGAAAAGACGGGTGTCAGCTTCAAAACAAAGTCGCTCAAATTTTGGGTAGTCTTCGCAGGAAGGTACCGGAGGCGGATTAGCTTGCTTATTACTGATTGAAGTCGGCATCTATCCTGTTGTTCCGCAAACCCCCACCATGTCGGGGCAGCATAGAGTAAACGATCCACTGTTGTTGCACGTACTACATCATAAAGTAGCAGACCCTTGAGGCCATGAACAACAAGAATGCGCAGGGCATACAATGATTGTCTTGCATTACAGCATATTCGGGTGATATGAGGCTCAAAGCTGAGAACTTCTGTAAATGTAACCCCTAGGATATTCAGGCTCGACACCCTAGTCAATCCTGGGGTGACATCCGGAACAGTGTCATTCCATGAACGCCCCCTCGGCCGTCTGATCACCATCTCAAAGGTCTTTTTCTTATTTAGTTTAAGGTTACATGTTTCGGCCCATTGGGACACATGATCAAGCGGGTTTAATTTTTGGTACATATCTGCTTGGAGCCAAAAGGGCCTAACTGCAAGTTTTACCATTTTGGGGTTTATTGCCGATTTTGATAGTAATCGATGGCCAGAACACTTGGGCCAAACGGGTCAGTCTGATTCGCAGCGTATTTGCTGTATGGCATGAAAACTATAAGGACCTAACTGCAAAGTAATAATTCCATTCGCGCCAAAACGTCCTATCTGGCAGATAGGACGTTTTTGGCCCGAATGGAATTATTTTTTCAGATTAGGTCTTATATTTGCATGATGCCGTTGAGGTTGCTTAGGCTAGCTGTTAGGTCACTCGTTAAAATGACGGACTTTTCAAAACCTAGGTCGTAAGAAATGTTTTAATGTCAAAGCGGTGATGCATTTGCTGAATCTTGTGGATGATAAAGAGAAGGGCAGTAATTTAGAGATTAACATTAGGCCTACCAGAGACAAAATTCTGAATATTACATTTTTATGGTAGGCCCAGTGGCGTAGCCAGGTTTTAACACCAGGGGGAGCGAGCACATTAAAAAGGGCCCACTTACCTAAATAGCCTAAGTAATTTCAATTAATTACATTCATTTTGGTTATACGTATTTATCTTCATATTTTAAATAATGATATACACGGAAACATCCAAAAAGTGGCAAAAGCAATATGTACAGTAAATTAGTAATACTAATAGTATAGCATATTAGGCCTATAACATAACAGTACGAACACCAACCCTCGCCCCATTCTCCATCTTTAGACATACACAGTTAGTATCTTTCAAAGCTTTTGCCTAGGACATCGTCCGTGAGAACATTTGCAAATGTTACTCTGTGGCATCGAACATAGTTGAGCAAGTCACAGCTAAGGTCTGGAGCAGATACTGCCTTCTATATTCGTTAGAAAGCTGGTTACTATGGATTCAAACATGCGGTGTCCTGTTGTCGGACAATGGACTGTCTTGAAACCAAGAAAATTCCAGTTATCATGAATTTCTATTATTAAAAAGAGAGTTACGGTTAACATACTTTTTCAGACAAGATTCCGTTCACATTGGAAACTATGCATGTAAACCTTTCTAGTACATGTATACGTAGGTACTATAGCCGCAGTTTTTGTAAGTAGATTAAAGCGTTATCAGAAGCCAGAATGGCTTTAAACATGCTTCAAACATACTAGGCTGCTATAGCGCATATAAAGATCTGTGAAGCCTATAATAATGATTTGGTTTCATTGCTAAGAAAGTTATAGAAACATATTTACCTGTTTCAAAATTCCTCCGTCTATTTTGGTATTGCGTACATGTATACTTGGGTTAAAGCCGACTGCACCAGAAATTTCATTGAGCCCTATTAATACAAGGGCTCTTACATAGGCATAATCGAGACATTCTCCAGGGTCCGTACCCTATACCACAAACTCTAGGAGCATGACAAGGTGAATGTGTATACATACTAATTCGATGATGGATTTGTTTAAGGTTGAAACTATAGGCCTAGCTGTGTTTCGACTTGGAAAGAGACTGAGAGTATCATGTATAGTGGATGACTCATTGCGTGTGCATGCGTTTCGTATGACTTAGTTGGACATCAGAACTTATAGCCTGCATACGGAGTCTGAGAGATAGATACACGTTGCCCATTCGAATCAGTGCTTCGGTCCGTCCATATATATATACTTAGACATAACAGCAACATAGACAGAACAGCAATACTTGGCAGGGCACAGTTAAACCGTTTTAAACGTAGACCTATCAGAAAATCTGCTAGCGCGAAAACAGATCGGTACGCCACTCTTAGGCGCCGTTTGACTTGCATAACGTCGAAACCCGGTATGTTTTTGGGCCATAAATAAATTTCGAAAAGGCCCCACATTTTGCCAAAATGGTCTCAGGGGGAGCGGCCGCTCCCCAATATTCTGGTAGGCCTATAGTCCTTATACTGCATTCTAATGATTCTATAATTTGGTTTTGTTAACTGAAACTGTTGAGGCCTCCCAGACTCATTTAAATTTAGTCCCTACTTAAGGGTACAATTTTGTAGAGACACTGAGAAGTTTACAAGGCTCATTTTAGTCACTGCTTTGAACATTAATATAGCCTAATGGTGTAAATTTTGTCAGTGACAGAGATGGTTGATACGCTTATTACATACGGCAGACAATTATTTTATCAGTTCAGCTTTTACTGTTTCATTACAGTAATCTTGTCTGATTTCTTTTCGCTAACTTCGGTCATTGTTGCGGTGATACCTCTTGGCATAGGCTACATAGTCACTTTGAATAGGCCTATAGCCATGTGCCAGAAAATCAGGATCCTAAAGTGCAAGCTTACCTATTCGATCAGCGCTGAAACCCATACAACTGCGAATAATTTACGACGCTGAGCTACACCGTCCTACACGTTCACCTAAATACTTTACAGTAAACCGGAAGTTGGATGATTCATGAAAATTAGTTAACTAGAAGTTGGATTGTTGAAAATATTTTTAGTGAAAATATAATTAGTCACTGACATTTTTTAATGAAATAGAAATTGGATGTATGAAAATGATTTTCTAATTAAATGGAAGTTGGATGTGTTAAAATATTTCACTTATGAAATAGAAGTTGGATGAAGAATTAAAAAAAAGAAAATACAGATTGCATGAATGACGATTAGCAATGTAAACTATGGATGGACTTACCGAAAGTCCTTCAGACAATGAAGTCACTAGGTGACGTTAGATGCAGTTTCATGTTAGGCCCAAAAAAATAATGGTGTGTTTCCGGTAACAGAGTTAAAAAAATCTGGGTAGGTAGGTAGGAAAATAATTTTATTTTGGTAAAATAATTTTATGCAGTGATTTCCCAAAATTTCGCCACTGCCCATTTATGCACAGCGGTACATGCTGTACCAAAGTATGTATTTTCTATGCGAGTATTAAAAATGCCTATTTGCAGAATGCACCTACAAACTGCTGTAGAAAACCAGCTTATTTATTTCATTTTTGTTGACATCATTTTTTTGGCAATGTGAAATGGGGCAGGGACATAGAGGCTGCTTGCTACAAAGCTTTGTTGCTAAGAAGGCTGGTTGTTACGAAAGTAGAATGCTGCGGAGGTTGTTAAGTCGGCTGATTGCTATTAGGAGGCTTTACTTTTATAATGGTACGTACGATAATAGGTATTTCTGATACAACGAATATGGCGGTCTGATTAATTTGTGAAATAACCCTGTCAAATTACCGTGAGAAAATCCAACACTTTCGGGTCTATTACTTCCCTCTCTCAAACTCCACACTTTGGCCCTTTTATTGCTGTAATTTACGGCACCATTATTTCCATTGAAAGACCGCTAGTTTCCGTTAACGTCTCTGCTTCAGTGAATGCACCTATAATGTCGCGATTCTGCATCACCGGCATGCAAAGGCTTAATGTATGTGAAGTGGGAAATTTTTTATATTTTTTTACAAAATTTTCAGAAAAAACAATTTTTTAAACAAAATTTTCCGGGTCGCGGAAAAAAAAGGGTCGGTCGCGTTACCGGAAACACACCATTATTTTGTTTTGGCCTTACGAAACGATCACTTATAACCTGGATGGTGGGATTTCAGCCAGGCAAGGATTTAACAATGAAACTATGCCTGCCATTTATATTTGCAGTACATACACCAACTATTCTTTCATCTGTGATGCTGGAAATCATTCTGACCTTAATGTAAGAGCAATTAGCCTTCAGTTATGAACAACAATTTAATAATTGTTGTTATTGTCTTAAAACAAACTATTAGAGTTATGCTACTTTTCTTCATTTTAATAGGTGCCTAAAGTTCTTCTTAACAAGTGCATGAAGACTTCTCAATGCAGTTATATGAGAAGGCCAATATCTCATTGAACTTCACCAGAAACATTAGATTGGATATTTCTCTGAAGTTTTTATTATCATCGATTATTTCTTCATCGGTTAACTGATTAATAACAGAAGAGTGTGCTGTTCTACAGAAACTCGATTGCTTCAATGTCTCATCACGTCAGGTTAATTTTTTCTGTGTGACTAATTTTATTACTTTCTCCCAAAAGAACTATTGTTGACACGCGAAACATATGAAAAGTTGCACTTGCTTCAACCAAAGCATTTGCTTTAAAATGGATTCTACTGGTACTGAAGAAACGCCATGCAAATCCAAGTTATATGAAGAATCAGTTGCACATTCTGGAGATCTACAAAAGCCCATAAAAGACAATTCTGGCGAAAAACCACAGAAACATAAATTACTTCATAAATCATATGCTCAAGGTGAAATTCTGAAAGCACCTGTGAGAAAACGTAGACAAGAGCAACAGTGCAAATGTCGGTCATGTGAGAAATCATTTACTGATGTAGGTAGGTTGATGGTGCACATGAGAACCCATTTTGGTGAAAAACCATACATGTGCCAGTTATGTCAGAAATCATTTACTCAAAGTAATTATTTGAAAAAACACATGAGAACCCATACTGGTGGAAAACCATACAAGTGCCTGTTATGTAAGAAATCATTTACTGAAGCTGGTTCTATGAAAATACACATGAGAACCCATACTGGTGAAAAACCATACATGTGCCAGTTATGTCAGAAATCATTTACTCAAGGTGGTGATCTGAAAAGACACATGAGAACCCATACTGGTGAAAAACCATACAAGTGCCAGTTATGTCAGAAATCATTTACTGAACGTGGTTCTATGAAAATACACATGAGAACCCATACTGGTGAAAAACCATACAAATGCCAGCTATGTCAGAAATCATTTACTAAAGGAGGTCATCTGAAAAGACACATGAGAATCCATACTGGTGAAAAACCATACAAATGCCAGTTATGTCAGAAATCATTTACTGAAGGAGGTCATCTGAAAAGACACATGAGAACCCATACTGGTGAAAAACCATATGTACAAATGCCAGTTATGTCAGAAATCATTTACTCAAGGTGATGATGTGAAAAAACATATGAGAACCCATACTGGTGAAAAACCATACAAATGCCAGTTATGTAAGAAATCATTTACTCAAGGTGGTGATGTGAAAAGACACATGAGATCCCATACTGGTGAAAAACCATACATGTGCCAGTTATGTAAGAAATCATTTATTGAAGTTGGTCATCTGAAAAGACACATGAGATCCCATGCTGGAGAGAAACCATACAAATGTCACTTATGTCAGCAATCATTTGCAGTAGTCAAGTCTCTAAAAATTCATTTGAGAACTCATGCAGGAGAAAAACCGTACATATGTGACGTTTGCAATAAAAGATTCACTCATCTTGGAAATCTAAGAAGTCACAGCAGATCTCACATGAATGAGAAGGAACACCCACACAACAAATCTTATGGCAAGAGCAGTTTTTCAGTGAAGCAGTTTAAACTCCATGCTGGAACACAGCCACAGGATCTTGAAATGAAAAGTGAATCAACTGCTAGCCTATCTGTTCGATTCATAACATTAAGTAGTACAGGCGTTACTGATAAATCAAATGAACGTTTGTCAAAGAACATGCATCCTTATTCTAATGAAAAGACAAGTCCTGTTGCGAAGATTAGTATCGTAGAGTGTTTTTGTATTAACAGAATCAAATCACCTGAGGATGCGAAACTATTTCTGGAGAAATCATATGGATGTGGTATATGTGGTGAAATGTTTGAAATTAAGAAGGAATTTCTAGAGCATTGTTCTAGCCATCGCTTTTCTCCACCTGAGCGCCTCTGATTGGTGTGCACTGCGAGAGGCGCTATATAAATTGATAGATACAATACAATACAATACAATACAATACAATACTTATTTATTGGCTTGTGCTGATTTGTATTTCTCAACACATGTAGTTTGAGATTGAGGAAAGACTGAAACACTTAATTGTGATATTAATTGTGTAAATAAGATGTGCTGTTGCAATTCCAATATTATACATACAGACAAATTTTTAATGATTATCATATTAATTGCCAAATAATTGGGCATCAAGCATTCTGGCATAGGGTATTAACGAGGTCCTACCTATATTTGCTTCGTGTCTAATGTGTCAAACTACTTGTCCCTTTTCATTGCGTCACTTTAAAACAATGCATTATTTGCTGAAGAACAACATGAAATCCTATACTCGTGTCCCTGGACGCAGTAAAGTAGTCCGCTCTGACTGTTCCGTGACAAATGGTTCACTGCCAAAAGGTTCACGACAAGGATTGCTTCTCGACCTTGGATTCATCAATCAAACTTTAATTTATGCAAGAATTCCTTCCATCAGTTCGACTTCTATTTGAGCAAGAATTCTTTTCATCAAACCAACTCCTACTTAAGCAAGAATTCCTTTCTACAATCCATCTTCTATTTAGGCAAGAATTCTTTTCATCAACCCAACTTCTAGTTATGCTCATCTCAACAAGGTCGATGACGTCAGAGTGCTTATGGAGGATGAGAAGCTGAACTTGCTGACCGAAACCTGGCATGAGGACTCTGACTGCACGACCATCAAGTGTCTCCGTGGGGCTGGGACTAAACCTGTTGGAAGCTGCCAACGACGATACGATCAATTATAAGCGGTGCCAGAGAAATGGTAACTTTGTTAACCATGACGGCATTGCCATCGTCGCCACGCATGGTATCGTTTATCTAAGATCGACCATAGGCAGAAGATAACATAGTTTGAGCACCTGTGTTGTCGGACGACGTCAGGAGGCAACAGCTATGTCCTCGTCGTCTTATATCTGCTTGGGCCACAATCAGTTGCTACGGTGTTCTTTGATGAATTATCCTCACTTCTGGCAGCTATCGACAGTATGTCTCTTCCAATCACCGGATACATAACTACATTTGAGCGCGCGCTGTACCCTAAAGTAATCATATATAATACGATCTTGTCGACCCCACGGTGTCTGACAGCACGTACACGACTCCAACAGAAGGACCCGTTTGCCTGCTGGACCACGTGATGACGTCCGAAAGCGCGTCACCAACGGATGTCTTGGTCACTGATGTCTGGCTGTCGACCACATGCTAGTGTCATGGTCCATCAGTATGACACCAAATGCATCAACATGTGTTACCATCACCAGGCGGAAGAGGCAGCTTTTCGATCCTTCTGCCTTTCTCGCTGAACTCTCGAAGTCAGAGTTATGTGCCGTCAATGACTTGACGACTTAGATTCCTTGCAGATACCTTCAACACAATAATTATCGGTCTTCTTTATAAGCATGCTCCCGTTTCAGATATCACCGTTCTCATCAGTCTTGGTTTTACAATGAATGTGGTGAGGCCAGATCGACGTGTAGCCTGACGTTGTCAGATCGACGCTTCTCTTGCAGATAATAATCATCCCTACGTGAGAGACAGCTACTAGGCTAGGAAGACGTACGGACAAACAGACGAACAAACCTGTACAAAAACAGAAAGAGATAGAGCGACAGAGCGAGCCAGACAGACATTTTAAACGAGGCAGAACGACAGAGACATGAAGTTATAGAAATGATTACTACAATTTTGCTTTCGATTTCTTCTGCGGGTTGCATGATAGTCCAGTGGTCAGATCGCTGGACTGTCAACCGAGAGATCGTTTATTTAAATAATCCCCAGCAGGACATAAATTAGCCGAGATGTCGGCTTCATTCTCTCCCATAACGATGCTTTTATACAGCGTCGATGATCGCGGGTTTAAATTCACGCCAGAAATTACTGTCGATACTTCGACTCCATTTGCGCCCTCATCAAACTTAGCTGTATTGAGTACACTGATCATACACTGTGAGGGTTCCGCGACATTTCGTCTACGACACTTCGTCTACCGACATTTCGTCTACAAGTGTATCTTTATCCATTACGGCACTGTAACGGCAGGGGTTTTCAAACTGTGGTACGCGTACCTCTGGTGTCGCTAAGGGGTACGCGAAAAATTTCAACAAATTAAAATTTCCTATAATTTTTTATGAACTTCATGTCCATCTTTCTGTCATTAGCTATTCTACGTCGGTGCACCGTTCGCTTATTTTTCTGTACATTTCTATGAGTTTATGCCATCAAATGGTATGTATTGTGTTGCCAGCTGATTTTTCAGTCCAGGAAAGAGACCAGTTTGTTGAACAATTATGTTATGGTGGATTGAAGAAGGAATTCAAGAAAGACAAGTTGTGTGATTTTTGGCTGAAACGAAGAGCTGAATATGAAGTAATTTCTGACCGAACTTTACTTTTGATTCCTTTCAGCACGTCATATCAGTGTGAAACAGGTTTTTCAGCTATGCTTGCGATCAAAAACAAATACAGAACAAAACTTGAACTCGAACTAGAGATGCGTTTGAAATTGACAAATATTAAACCAGATATTTTAAATCTGTGCTTGCCAAAACAAGCCCACTGTTCACATTAGGCCTAACACTTTCTAATAATGATTTATATTTTTTTGTTGATATGACTACACCATTAAGTTAAATTATATTACTTTTACAATTTTCTGCCTATGACAAATACCCGGTTTGCACCAATGAATAAAAGGAGTTGTTAATTGCAAGGGGACTTCACGCTCGCATGTTGTTTTTGATCTGACCTTGTTGGGGGTACGCCAAAATTCAATTTTTCAACTGGGGGTACAATAAAAATAAAGTTTGAAAACCGCTGCATTACGGCTAATCATGCCGCTTTCTTATAGTTTCGCCAAGACGTGCTATATTCTCAGGAATCCAGCTTCTAATTACTGAAAAGATTATTTTCATCAATTCAGCTTCCATTGAATGGAAACTTATTTTCATCCATGCATCCAGGTTGATTTCCAGCTTCTATTTACTGGAAACATTATTTCAATCAACCCAGCTTCCTACATCACTAATTGTTTAACCCTCAGGCTACCAAGGGAGGGGGTGGTTGCCACCCCCTACGTTTTTATGCATAAAATTTTTTTCATGTGCAATAAAAAAATTGAAAATTAGGTAGCTGTAGCAGATTCATCGGCGCACATTTTGGGGTAAACGTTATGGTGGTAGCCCACGCCATTCAAAAGTTATACCCAATATACCCGAGGCACCAGGGGGTGGATACCACCCCCTAGATTTTCGACTATATCTTATCCGTCATTTAATATTAAGATACACAAATTATACCATTCTATAGAGGGAATGTGGGCTTCATTTGCATACTTAAATGCTTGTCTCTTGAAAACCGGAAGTGATCAAAATAAATAATAATACCCGTAATATGCATGAAAATGGCTGAGTGGAAGGACTCCCCCCTTAGTTTTTTTGTCTGTAGCGTATTCAGTTTTCTTCCCAGAAGAGAAACAAATATACCATTCTTTAGAGGGAATGTAGGGCTTCATTTGCATACTTATATGTTTGTATTTTGATAATCGGAAGTGATCAAAATAAATAATAATACGCGTAATCTGTGTGAAAATGGCTGAATTCAGCATTGTACATGATTGTATGCATGCATACATGTACATGTATATATGTATGGATACATATTTATACGTATATAAACATGTGTAGGTATGTATTTGTGTATCTTGGATACACAGATCAGTTTCAAAACACACATAATCGTATATTTGTTTATCCAAAAAGTACAAAATGTACGCAATAATATAAAATATCGCTAATTATCGGTTCCTTTGTTTAAAATTATGTAATTTCGAGGTGCATTCACTTAATGTACAACTAAATATACCATTCTGTGCAGAATTGAATGCTGAATCCATTGGTGTATTACAAGATATGATATGTGAAACCAAACCCGAAATCCAGAGGGTGGTAACCACCCCCCCTTGGTAGTACGTGTTACAAAAAAAGCTTGGTAGTCCGAGGGTTAATATGGTGGTAAAAATAGAAAGAGACCGCGATGGTCTGATGGCCCTTAGCTGAAAGAAACAGGAGCGGGTCAAGTTCGCTACGTGTTCCGTACGTGAACGTAAGGGAGGAGTGGAGTGTTACACCCAAGTGACGGACACTAGAAGAGTATGTGAATGCATAGAATTGCTCAGTCAGTAATACAAAGATCAAGCTTTGCTTTGTAATACTCTCCCTTCAAATCTTTCTCGTCCTGGGCGATTTCCCAGATTTAACAGCTATATTGTTTATCGCCTGTAACGCGCTTCACAGCTCATTAGTAGGCCTATGCTGGTTCTCAGTGCTTAACATTGATCTGCGAATCAGATAATCGAGATTATTATATAACTGTTTGTTTATTCGGCCAACAGATATTGCATATTACTTTAATGTGCTATGATGAGCCAGCTCTCCAATTGTCTGGTCACTCTTTTTTAAAGTATTATATAAATGTCATAAATACATGTAGCAATTTTAGAAATATGACTTACTGGTAATTTATTATTATTATAAGCCTAAAATCTCTTACGCTGCAGTGCGTTAAATGTATTCGCTAGATGACAGGATATACGTTAGAAAATTTTAGCTTAGTTTTCATTGAAGCAAAACATTTTAATCATCGCCATTTTGTTCTGATAACAGTTTCAAGCGGATTACGGACAAATTCGACTTTAATGCCAAACCTGGTTAGATTCTATAACTCTGTGCATATAAGTTAGTGGACTAACACACATTAATTTTAATCAAAGGCAGGTAAGTCAATGAGCGTTGGGGTAAACGTGTAGTTTAGCGTCGGGTTTTAGCGTTGGCCTTTAACAAGTTGGATTGATGAAACGAATTCTTGCTAAATAGAAGTCGGAGTGATTAAATAATTTTTCCTTAAATCGAAGTGGGGCTGATTAAAAGAATGTTGCTTAAATAGAAGCTGGAGGTAAAGTCGTAGTTTACGTTGCTAAATTATTCTAATGTATTCAATGCCGTACTTGACGTTGGTAAGTAAGCAATCTACCTATGTGCATGTTCAATAACTATCATCAATCCAGCTTCCATGTTAAAGTGACAATATCAAATAATTTAGCAACGTAAACTACGACTTTACCTAAACGTGGAGTACAATACAACACACAATACAACACATCACAATACAACTGGGGCGCGGTGGTTTGGGGGTATGTTCGGTGCCTTGCAGCTGAAGGGTTGCGGGTTCGAATCCACCTCAAAGTCGCCGCGTAGGGACCCTGGGCAAGTACTTCACTCGCAATTGCTCATGCGCTTCGGCGTGAAACTCCGATTCGACTCCGAGTCGGCAGCGCCTCTGAATGCGAAATCTGGTAGGGGCGCTATAACAAGTGTTCAAATACAATACAATACAATCAATAGTATTCAGTATCGTTTTAGCGGGTTTAATTGTGTGAAACAATAAACCTTTTTAATACAGCTTGCATTTCATAACAACATTTTCTCATCAATCCAACTTCCATTTAGTTGGAAAAGATTAGTTTTATCAATCCAACTTCTATTTGACGAGGTAAATATTTTTCATCAATGGAACTTTTATTTAAGCAAAGATATATATTCTCATCGATCCCGCTTCTATTTACGGTAAAAATTATTTCGATCAATCCAACTTCAATTTTGAACACAGGAATGTTTTCATCAATCCCATTTCCATTTAGGGAAACAGTTTTTTAATCAATCCAGCTTCCATTTTAAAGTGACAATATCAAATAATTTAGCAACAACATAATAAAACCCGCTATTCCGATAGGAGAATTTCAGAAATAATTAAACCCGCAAAAACGATAGATTACCTCTGAACTAATACAATGTTACATGTTTTCAGCCCTGTACTATCCGTCGTTCGTGAAAATAATATTCACAATTGAAACCATAAGTTGGATGATTTACGAAAATACTAGTAAACGTTTAGTTTGGCGTCGTAAATTATTCGTCCATTGTAGCATTATTATTTTTGATCAATACAACTTCTGCTTTGGCAAGAATCCTTTCCATCAATCCAGCTTCTATTTCTACACTAACGTTTGATCAACCCAGTTTCTATTTAAGCAGAAATGATTTTTCATCAAACCGGCTTCTACTTAGGCAAAATTCTTGGTAAAACTGTAGTTTAGGTTGGTTAATTTATTTGATATAGTGAGTTTTAAATGGATGCTAGATTGACGAAAATAATTGTTTGCCTAGCTTGATGTTTGATTGATGCAACTAGTTCTTTGATTAAATAGAAGCTGGATTGATGGGAATAATTGTTTCCGTAAATAGAAGCTGGATTGACGAAACTAAGTCTATAGTTGAATGGAAGCTGGATTGATGATATCTTTTTTGCCTTAGTAGAATTGGCATTGACGAAAGAAATTCTTGTCTTAACAGAAGTTGGATTGATGAAAAAATTCTTGCTTAAATAGACTTTGGTTTGACTACAGTAATTCTTGCTTAAACAGGGGTTTGATTGATTAAAACAAATTCAGCTGAGATGGAAGTTGGATTGATGACAGTTATCATGGTCACTGGTAGACTGCTTGCTTACCAACGTGAAGTACGGCATTGAAGACATTAAAATAATTTACCAACCTAAGCTACAGGATAACCAAATTATTTTCATCAATCCCACTTCTGTTTAATGAAAAATTATTTTCATCAATGCAACTTCTATTTAGTAAGAATTCTTTTCATCAATCCAACTTGTATTTGACCAACGTTGAAATCCATGCATTGGCAAATAATTTACGATGCTAAAACACTACAAGTTCACCAAAATAATTTTCAGTAAACCAGAAGTTGGATGATTCATGAACATATTTAGCAGTAACCTAGAAGTTGGATTGCTGAAAATATCTTTAGTGAAAATAGCAGTCACTGAAATTTTTTATGAAACAGAAATTGGATGGTTGAAAATGATTTTATAATAAAATGGAAGTTGGATAAGTTAAAATATTTCTTTGATGAAACGGAAGCTGGATGAAGAAATTATTTGTTTTTAATTAAATACAAATTGCAGGATTGAAATCTAGCAAGAAAGTCCTTCAGACAATGAAGTCACTAGGTGTTGTTAGATGCAGTTTTATGTTTATGAATCGGTCACTTACCTATATCTTCTCCCTTTTTTGAGACTCTTTGCTGCAATGCGGATACCAGACTCTTTGCCTGTAGTCTGCACAATCATTGCCATGTGTTGCATAAATTGTTACCGACGATCAAGCAATCTCGCTGCGGCCATGGTCCCATTACCGAGAGCTTCCCATGTTTGACAACCTGATTCAGAAATTCTTCCTTGCCCGGATGCTATATAAATAAACTATTATCCCTAGATCAGACTTTTTAAGCTTTTCATTTCCCTCTATGACTAGCTCTAACTTAACCACCGCTAGGTTCCCCTGATGTACAATAACTTCTCCCATTCAATTCTTTACTTGTATATACAATTTGTTTGTTTGAATGTATTAATCTTGCCATGTACATTGTACAGTGCTGTGCGTTTGCTAGTGCTCCTCAATAAAGAATATACTTACTTACTTACTTACTTATAACCTGGATGGTGGATTTCTGCAAGGCAAGGATTAAATTTTAGCAATAACTGGGAATTGAAATACTGAAACTATGCCTGTCATTAATACATGGAATGCAGTGCACCAACTATTCATTCAATAGTGGGTGGAAATCAGTCTGACCTTAATGTAAGAGCAATTTAGCCTTCAGTTATGAAAAATAATTAAATAATTGTTGTTATGTCTTAAAACAAACTATTAGGGTTATGTTGCTTTTCTTCGTTTTCATAGGTGCCTGAAGTTCTTGTTAACAAGTGCATGAAGGTGAACAACATTGTGTTAGAACTTTTCGATGCAGTTATACGAGAAGGCCAATATCTCATTGATCTTCACCAAAAACATTAGATTGGATATTTTTATCTGCAGCTTTTATTAACATCGATTATTTCTTCATCAGTTAACATTGCTACTGATTAATAACGCAAGAGTGTGCTTATTCTACAGGAACTGGATTGCTTCAATATCTCATCACGTCAGGTTATTTTTTTTCTGTCTGACTAATTTTGTTGCTACATCCCAAAAGAACTATTGTTGACACATGAAACATGTGAAAAGTTGCACTTGCATCAACCAAAGCAGAGAGTATCTATACCTGCATTTGCTTCAAAATGGATTCTAATTGTGCTGAAGAATCGACATGCAGATCCAAATTATACGAAGAATTATTTGCGCATTCTGGTGATTTACAAAATCACATAGAAACCAATTCTGGAGAAGAACCACAGAAACATCAATTACTTCAGAAATCATATGCTCAAGGTGAAATTCTGACAGCTCCTGTGAGAAGACATACACGAGAGCAACAATGCAAATGTCAGTTATGTAGGATATCATTTACCGAAGTAGGTGGGTTGATGGTGCATATGAGAACCCATACTGTTGAAAAATCATACAAGTGCCAGTTATGTCAGAAATCATTTAATCGTGATGGTCATCTGAAAACGCACATGAGAACCCATACTGGAGAGAAATCGTACACATGCCAGTTATGTCAGAAATCATTTATCAGAGGCGAACATCTGAAAACACACATGAGAACTCATACTGGCGAAAAACCATACAAATGTCAGTTATGTCAGAAATCATTTGCTCAGGGTGGTCCTCTAAACACACACATGAGAACCCATACTGGAGAGAAACCATACAAATGCCAGTTATGTCATAAATCATTCATCAGAGGCGAACATCTGAAAACACACATGAGAACTCATACTGGCGAAAAACCATACAAGTGCCAGTTATGTCAGAAATCATTTTCTCAGGGTGGTCCTCTTAAAATACACATGAGAACCCATACTGGAGAGAAACCATACAAATGCCAGTTATGTCAGAAATCTTTTATCAGAGGCGAACATCTGAAAACACGCATGAGAACCCATACTGGCGAAAAACCATACAAGTGCCAGTTATGTCAGAAATCATTTTCTCAGGGTAGTCCTCTAAAAACACACATGAGAACCCATACTCGAGAGAAACCATACAAATGCCAGTTATGTCAGAAATCATTTGTCGGAGGCAGTCATCTGAAAATACACATTAGAACCCATACTGGTGAAAAACCATACAAGTGCCAGTTATGTCAGAAATCATTTGCTCAAGGTGGTGATCTGAAAAACCACATGAGAACCCATACTGGTGAAAAACCATACAAGTGCCAGTTATGTAAAAAATCATTTACTCGTGATGGTTCACTTAAAACACACATGAGAACCCATGCTGGAGAGAAACCATACAAGTGCCATTTATGTCAGAAATCATTTGCAGTAATCAACTGTCTAAAGAGTCACATTAGAACTCATACAGGAGAAAAACCGTACATATGTGAAGTTTGTAATAAAGGATTCACGAAACTTCGAAGTCTAAAGAGTCACAGGATATCTCACATGAATGAGAAGCGACACCCACACAATAAATCTTATGGCAAGAGCAGTTCTTCAGCGAAGCAGTTTAAACTCCATGATGGAACACAGCCACAGGATCTTAAAATGAAAAGTGAATCACTTGCTAACCTATCTGTTCGATTCATAACATTAAGTAGTACAGACATTATTGATAAATCAAATGAGCGTTTGTCAAGGAACATGCATCCTGATTCTAATGAAAAGACAAGTCCTCTTGCAAACATTAGTTTCGGAGAATGTCTTTCAATTAACGAAATCAATTCACCTGAGGATGCAAAACCATTTCTGGAAAAATCGTTTGGATGTGGTATATGTGGTGAAATGCTTAAAATTGAGAAGGAATTTTTAGAGCATTGTTCAAGCCATCGCTTTTCTCCACCTGACGATTTATTTATTGGCCTGTGATGATTTGTAATTCTCAACACATATAGTTTAAGATCGAGGAAAGATTGAGACACTTTATTGAGATTTTATATAAATAAGATGTGCTGAACATGCAGGTTCAATATGCACACAGACAAATCCTTACCGAGTATCATGTTAATTCTAAAATAGTTGGGCATCAAGCAGATCTGGTGTAGGGTATTCATAAGCAGTGGCGTCTAACCCCCCCCCCCACTTGGAATGGGAGAACAAACCCCCAACTCTGGCCGACTTATATAAAAGAGACTCAGAAGTCACTCATAACTGTAAATTAATATACATCAGCATAGTACATTACAAAAGTTACTACAAGCAGAAACGAAATAAGAATTAAGTCTTCAAGTTATTATACTGTAAATGTTATGTTCTGACCAGCAACGACTACATAATATAATAGTAAATTTCAAGCTAATAAAGCAGTTTGAAAGCACCAGTCAACAGCGAGTCAGTGTCCGGTAGAATGTAATAATAACTTTATTCTAAGCGTCTATGCAATGCAATGGATTATAGCAATGGTACAATAAATAAACAATTTAAAGTTTGCAGCTTTATTCAAAAGAGTGTATGCTACACGAATGTGCACCAAATCTATTTGAATTTAGGGATTATCAGTTTAGTAGGATGACTGCTCGCGGACAGCGGTTGATAAAGGAATATGAAACTATGATTGTACAATAACGAATCAAAGCCTTTGATTCAAAGGCTTTGATTCTTTATTGTACAAACCGCAAAGATGTTAGTAGGCTATTATAAAGTAGTTCTGTATTGCTTCTTGCCAGCCTCAGTATAATCACAGTAGGGCCTAATCATGGCAATTGAAAAACAGACAATGCAAGTTACAGTATAGAAAAGTAAATCGGCACAGTTTTTCAACAGCCCTAATATCAGCTGTAGACCTATTAGCTGCAGATTAACTGATTTCTCAGCACTGACGATATGGCAGCTAAGCTGCTAATAATAGTATTGCTAGGCGTATATTATACCAGCCAAAAAGCATCTTATATTGGCTAGTAGGCCAACAATTAACTTAATGCTATAGAGCTCTCTAATGCAGCGATTGCCTACCATTTAATTATGTGAGGAACTTCTAACGCAAATGTTTCAGAAAAGAACAGGACAAAGATTTAAAAAAAATAAGCTAAATCAAAACGTGGTGGTGAATTTAGATACGTAGAAAAAGTGTTAAATTCTAAATTAGGCCTATTATAACTCACCACTAAGAAAATTCCCGTTGCTGGCAACCGAAATAAAATATTACGCCAAAATAGCACTTAAGCTAATAATCCGAATTCTCCAAATAGATTGTCTGTAGGCCTATAGGCTGCCTTCTATAGGTGTCGAGAATTTCTGTTGATGTTGAATGTTGATGCTTAATGATTACAGTTACTCTCAACACGTAGTAGTCAAGAAACAGTAAACTGACCCTAGTCTGTTATATAATGGATATCACATTCAGCAACCAGTTACGCCCCAACACTCTACAACTGCACCTCTATCGCATTGAAAGGCAGTTTACAGCATACTATAGCTGCTCTTGTCCATTACAGGGATGAGGGATCTGCAACCCTGCTGGCCGGAAATCTAATAGGAAACATCTGTTATATTGGCTTCATTAACTTTACAGAGGGACCACTGAAGATTGTCTAACGGGTCGTTAGATATTTGCTACAAGGCGTAGGCTTCGCCCTTATACCATGGGTCCATGTACAAGGCCACCTTAATCATCTGTCGCCTTCATCACCTGCCATGGCCGGGGCCGGTGGGGGGGGCTTCGGCTTGGCATCTTCAGTAAGCGTGACCTGAAGTGATAAGAAGTGTGTTCCACCACTGATGTCTCTGAGTTGGAGGGATCCTTAGGTGTATTGGTCCGAGATAACATGTGTTTTCGATATCATGTATGGTACATAAATATATTAATTTTCGTACTGCAGGCCGTTATATTAACGGAAATCAACAACCCCCAGTTTATGTCCAAAAACGTCAAACCCCCCACTTCTGGGATCGGTGGGAGATCGGTCTCCCAACCCCCCAAAGAACATTGGTACTTGTCTACCCACAGTCTATCAGTTCAAAAATAAATTAAAAGTTCACCTTTTGACTACAACTGTTTAAGATTTACTACATGGATTGTGTATGCATTACTCTTTTATTTATTTTTATTTTTTTATTGCTGTGTTTTTATTATACTAGTTAACTCTGCATGTGTTGTTTGAAGATTGTTTTATTTCCTGTAAGAATAACTATGGACACCATAACAAGGATTGTTTGAAGACGTACTGTTGTAAATGATGAATAAACAAAATACTGTTAGATTAATGATTGATGAAACTAGGGTGACCCTGCTAGCGGAACCTTATGTTCCTTTGGGTCTGCCTATTGACGCCACTGCACATGAATGTCTTGATTGTATTTGTTTGTGATAGTATTATGGTGATCAATAAAAAAGAATTGAATGGAATATTCATTTTGAACAATTTAAGGATTTGCAAAATACGTAAAGGAGCTTCTTTGTTTAGAGCTTAAGAGCAGAATTAAATGTAACATCAAAATCATTTAACACAACAAAAGACAACATATACAGGATATATCACAATCTTGATTACAGATTTATCTTTCAAAGCATAGCGTCTAACACTTAATCTAAGTAGAATAAACTAATTAATTCTATTACTTAATGTATCACGAAAGCAACGAAAATATCATCAGTCTAAAATAATCTCACAAAACGATGTAGTGATAACCGCTCTGTTAAATATCAAGTCCAGCAGAAGTACTTGTGCAGCAAAATTTAATATTCAACAAAAAGTTGTCAAGTACTGGAATCCAGAGCGAAAGACTTTACTGCATAAAGTAATCATTGCAAACAATTTCATTTTGATGACATGCAGCAATTCTAGTCTTACATTTCTGTCAGAAAAATGCAACCCTTACGAAATGTGGCGCCCATAAGGAAGAACCTAAGGATTCTCAATATCAGAATGTCTACTGTCTAAGCATTCTGAAATGAAAGTGGTACCAAGTAACTTTTCGTATATAATGTAGGTATTTTGCACATCCATAGCATCTTTCATTATAAAACTCTAATTCCAAATGTTATCACCTGTAATCAAGCGGAATCATAATTCAGCACATGTCAGCATAATAAGTCGTCAGGTAGAGCAAAACGATGGCTAAAACAATGCTCTAGAAATTCCTTATCGATATCAAGTATAACGTCACATATACCGCATCCAAAAGATTTTGACAAAGACGCTTTTGTATTCACATCAGATTTGATTTTGCTAATAAACAGAGATTTTCCATCTCTAATTTTCGGAAAAGGACCGGCAGTTCCAGTAGAATCCGGATGTACGTTCTTTGAGTAACTTAAATTTTCTTCATCAATAACTCTTGTTACACTATTAAATCTGATGAAATGATCAGACAAGTTAGCAATTACTTCACTTCCCATATTAAGATCCTGTTGCGGTGTTCCTGCATGCAGTTTACTCTGCTTCGCTGAAGAACTGCTCTTGGTACAAGGTTTGTTGCGTGAGTGTTGTTTTTCAGTTGCATGAGTTCTTCTGTGTTTCTTTAGACGTCCAATAGCTGCGAATCCTTTATTACAACCGTCACATATGTATGGTTTAATTCCTGTGTGGGTTCTCATATGCACCGTCAAGGCCCATATATACTTGAATAAATGATTTCTGACATAACTGGCACCTGTATGGTTCTTCACCAGTATGGGTTCTCATGTGCACTTTCAGATTACAACCTTTATTAAATGATTTCTGACATAGCTGACACCTGTATGGTTTTTCACCAGTATGGATTCTCATGTGCGTTTTCAGATTACCACCTTGATTAAATGATTTCTTACATAGCTGGCACCTGTAAGGTTTTTCACCAGTATGGATTCTCATGTGCGTTTTCAGATTACCACCTTCATTAAATGATTTCTGACATAGCTGGCATCTGTATGGTTTTACATCAGTACGGGTTCTCAAGTGGTTTTGAGAATACCACCAACATTAAATGATTTCTGACATAACTGGCGCCTGTATGGTTTTTCGCCAGTATGGATTCTCATATGCTTTTTCAGAGTACCACCTTCACTAAATGATTTCTGACACAGCTGGCACATGTACGGTTTTTCACCAGTATGGATTCTCATATGCATTTTCAGAGTATAACCTTCACTAAATGATTTATGACATAGCTGGCACCTGTATGGTTTTTCACCAGTATGGATTCTCATATGCGTTTTCAGAGTACCACCTTCATTAAATGATTTCTGACATAGATGGCACGTGTATTGTTTTTCACCAGTATGGGTTCTCGTGTGCCTTTTCAGAGCATTATTAAATTATTTCTGACATAGCTGGCACCGGTACGGTTTTTCACCAGTATGGGTTCTCATATGCGTATTCAGAGTACCACCTGCATTAAATGATTTCTGACATAGCTGGCACCTGTGCGGTTTTTCACCAGTATGGATTCTCATATGCATTTTCAGAGTATAACCTTCATTAAATGATTTCTGACATAGCTGGCACCTGTACGGTTTTCACCAGTATGGGTTCTCAGTGTGTGCCTTTTCAGAGCACCGCCATTATTAAATGATTTCTGACATAGCTGGCACCGGTACGGTTTTTCACCAGTATGGATTCTCATGTGCGTTTTCAGAGTACCACCTGCATTAAATGATTTCTGACATAGCTGGCACCTGTATGATTTTTCACCAGTATAGATTTTCATATGCGTTTTCAGAGTACCACCTTCATTAAATGATTCCTGACATAGCTGGCACCTGTATGGTTTTTCTCTCGTATGGGTTTTCGTATTCGCCATCAGGATACTCACTTATTTGTTAATTTCAACGTTCTTCTCCAGTATCAGTTATATGATGAGCTGTGAGACGATCACCTTCAGTTTCTGAAATAATTGACATATGTTTGTGTTCTAAATGATTCATATGAGCTTCCCCCATCACAAGATTCTAGAGAAATTCGGGATCTGTATACGACTTTTTACTAAGATGAGTTTTGAAATGTGATTCAAAGCAGTTTTCTCTGAAAATGGTTTCTGTAATTGTTGTTGTCATATCCATTCCAAAACCAGCAGTATCCAGTTTCACACATTACCATTTTCTTCATTTACGTTCGCCTTTCAGATGTTTACAAGAAGAGTTCATGTTTCATGTGTCAATACGAAGTTATTCTCGAGTAAGAGAAGAAATTATTCAAACAGAAAGGGATTTTTAAAATTCTTAATTTTTACTGCCAGGATAATGTCGAGTTTTTTTTTAACCCGTGTATTGAATTCGATTGAAAAAAATTGTTTCCTAAAAAAGTAGCACGAAACCCTTAAAAAAAATTTGTTGTGTTTATTTCTTAAAAAAATTTGGGGAATTTTTTTATTTCTTCACGATGAAACAAATTTTTCCATAAATGGGCGGTTATGTTTACCCGGTTGGTGAGTTATTAAAGTAATACGACTGAAAATTAAAAAAAATTTCCAATAAAAA